>LPNX010258116.1:346706-419665 GCA_001517045.1 Pseudotsuga menziesii
ATTCCACACGGAGATTTGGGATAGCAGCTCCTCCCTTTCGGCTTCCCACCTATTCTTTTCCTCTTGGAGCTCTCCATCTTTTCCCTTGTATTCCATCATCTCATGATGGACTTTATCTTTCTCCTCCTGGAGGGCTAGCAATTCAGCTGATTGGACATGTTCTGAGCCTGGCATCTTCAACCTCTTTTTCAAAACCTGGAGCGCGTTATCTTTCTCTTCTAGCAACTTTTTGACAGCCTGGGTAATGTCTGAGCTAGCAAGGTCTGCTTGTAGTTTTCTTACCTGAATAACATTTGCCTTAATTTCCACTTTCTCATGCTTTAACTGGACTTCCAATTTGTCTACCAACACCTGTAAATTGTTTATCCTCACCATGGCCTGCAATAAATCTGAGTAGAGGATGTCGCTTGTTTGTTTATGCAGCTGAATTTTGTCAGGGGTGCTGATTTTGTCCAGCCTGACTTCTATTTCAAACATCCTTTTATCATTCACTATGGCCATCTTAAAAGTGTTTTTCTCAGCATCCCTAGCCGAAACTAGAGACGTTTTGGAACTGCACAATTTTCTTACCCTCGGTAGCAGACTTCTCGTTTCCTCCAGGGACTGCTTTCTCTTTTCCATGTAGCTGCTCTTGAGCTCTTCTTTAGACTTAAACAAGGGACTGGAGTCTGGGCTATCTACATCACCTTCTGAAATTTTAAAAGAAACTTGGTTTATCTGTACTGTCTTCCTGGGGACTAGGGAAACTTTTTTGAACACACCCAAAACCTCATCATCTACGATCTCGCTACCCTCGAGTAGCTTTGCCTTTTTTCGGGAAGCCTCGTCATTATTTCCATACTGTCAGCATCAGACAAACTCCTCTTGACTGCACCACTGACACCTCCATAGATTTGGATTGTTGTACCAGGTGCAGGATGTGTCTCCTCATCGTACTTGGTCTCATCAGTAAACTGCAGTAAATTAGCCATCTCAGCTAACCCCTCAACAGCTTGATGCTCAAAGGGTTTATTCCTGTTAGCTTGTTTTCTCAATGAAATTACTTGGTGGGGGTTGTAATTCACACTTGATTCTTTAATGAACTCCATATTTTCCAACAACTTTTCTATAAAAACCAAGGCGCCCTTGCTTTTAAAAATGAAGGTGCCAACCTTAACCGGAAATTTGATGTTCGAAGATTTCTTGAAGGCACAAAAATGTTCCTCTTCAGACAACAATCTCTATCGCATGAACTCCAATGCGAATATTCTAGGGGTCAAAAAGGAAGGTAGCCTATAAGGCTGACTTGTGAAGCCATATATTCTCAACACGGTATGATCTCTGTACAAAAACCAATCTCCAACCCGCTCTTCTGGTGAAGACTGCATCAAGCTTCTCATTTCATCTAGGACCCGGGGTAATTCTTCATCGAACAGCATTTTGTATATCTCAGACATGATCGAATTGGCAAATTCAATCATGCTGATTTGATTAGGTAAATCAGAGGAACATAGGGTACTCAGGAACTTCAACTCTGAGACATTAAAACACAGTAGCATATTAATCAAATAAGTCTGGAACCTGAAAAACCGGACCTTGGGGAACTCGCTTAGCTGAAGGTGAATTGACTCAGCCAGATATTCATCTAAACTAAAAACCGGGGTTGACTGGGACTCAGAAACGGAGGAATTCATTCTCAACAAAAATCTGAGAATCACCTCGCCCACATGACAATCCTCATCTAGACCTAGTACTTGACATACAAAATAAATGACCAATTGAACTTCACTTTTGAACATATGCACAGGGTAGGGTATGGATACACCATCTACAGACTGACCATCTTTTAACACGCTCGACAAGAACTTACAGTGGGTTTCGGCTTCGGACTTCTTATACAACTCGACCAGGATTGACTCATTTATAACTTCACGGCTGTCTGGGTAATTTTTTGGCAAACTAAGGACTTCTCGAATGACCACAGCGTCGACTCTACATAATACTTTGGACGCAGACCGACTGACAATAACTCTTTGAGACGAAGAATAATTTAAGGCACACCATCCTGCGAATTTTGGAATGTGGAGGGTTTGCTCAATGGTGAAATAGTACAGGAAATACCTGCACACATTCAGCACATCGTTCCCCTGCGAGTGGTGATACCACAACCTTTCTTTACTGTCAGACACGCTTCCCACAGAGAGGAAGGGGTCCCAGACATTCCTATCTCTATCAACTAGGAACCCTTCCTTATCGTCTACAACTTGACCCGACACCTGAACCTCTTTTCTCCAGTCCATTACTGAATTTCACACTGGTAACTTGTAGGAGGAATTACAGAATTACTGGGCTTCAGTGTTACCTGGTTTACTGTGGCGGCGCGTGCTCGAAGCGTGTCTGCACTTGCTGAATAGGAGCCGAAAACTGACAGATGGAAGCTTCCAGACAGGCCGGTCCTTTTCACTGGTCTCGAGCGAATAAAATAACAATGATAGAGGTCAACCCTTCGCTTTTATAAGCCTTTTTATTCCCGGAGCCTATCATCATTCGCCACGTGGAAGATCATTTATTCTCCGCAACTACCACTTACTATCCACCGCATATCTTTCTTCTCCGGATCCATTACCCACTGTTGATCTGATCCTTCGCGAACTCCTGGCCCTTGGATCGCGCGCCACGTATCCTTTTCCGTCGAGAGCCTTGGCGATAAACACCGTGCAAGTCTTCGTCCCAGAATCGCTCATGACCATAGATGTAACGTGCCTTCACCCTCCACCGTTGGATCAAATGCCACATCCGACATTCCGCTGATCCTTCTGACTTTAACCATCATGCAACTCTGAGTCCCGGACTCACCCTCATCCATCGATCTGATACATCTTTACAAGTGGGCCGTTGGATCATGTGGCGCCCACCGAATTCCGCTGGGCTCCTTCTCTTTAACCGTCGAGCAAGTTTGATCAGTGGAATTTATCCTAACCGTCGATGCAATATGTCTTTAATCACGCACCGTCGGATCATCATCCACGTACCCAATTCCGCTGGGCGATTCGGGTCTATCCGCCGTGCAAGTTCGACCCCTGGAATCCGTAATAGCCGTCGATCCACCCCACTGCTGATCCTCGGCCGTCTGATTTAACCGACACCTACCCACTCCGCCGGATGCCTTGGGGCTTATCCTCGGATCAACCACTACATACCAACTCCGCCGGACGCCTTGAGCTTATCTGCCGCGCGGCTTCTGGTTTACGGAATCAATCACATCCATTGATGTGATGCGATTCTGTCCCCCACCGTCGGATCGAGTGGATTATTCATGATTCCGCCAGCCTCCCTTCCCTTAACTGACACGTGCTTTCACAGGGCGGATCTATCGTGAACCGTGGATCTGCTTGGGACCACTTCACAACCTTTGATCTGTGCAGCGGGTTAAAGGCTCGAACTTCTCTTATCCCCCTTGCATGTTTTGAAGGGCGGAGGGAGCATTAGCCACTGATTTTCTTCTTTCCATCCTCGCGGCCCAGGATCTTTGGCAACCTGATCAACATTTAGACCTTCATCACACTCATATACTATATCCTTTGACCAAAGTGCTCGAAAAACATTATTTTTCTCCACCATGGTCTCATTCTCCTTTGGTTAAATAGAGGTGTTAACAGCTGGCTCCATCTGGGGATGATATCCTCCCTGCGAGGTATCAAAGAACTCGTAGACCAGGTGCCTGCTTTCTGACTTTGCATAATAACTCCCAAAAAACCTATTTTTTGTGTTTTTTGTACATATATCATTTTTATGTATTTTTGAGGAAAAGAGTGGTATGCCGTCTGGATTTTTGGGGCTTTCACTGCAAGCTCCAACTATCTTCGGTTTACCATTCTTATTGGCTTGTAAAAGGAAAATATGTACAGTCTATAATACAGGGTTTACCTTCCTCCCTTAGGATAGGTAATGCTTTAGATACCTCCCATTGACAGGGTTGCTCTCAAGAGGAACCCCATTTGTATACTCCAGCAAAAATGCGTTCTGGCCTCTGTACCTAGAAACAACATAAGGTCCAACCCACATAGGGTCAAATTTCCCATGTTTTTCTTCATTTGGGGCATCCCACTTCAGAACCAGGTCATCGATCTGAAACTGTTCTTCTTTGACTCTTCTGTCAAAAGTACTTTTCATTTTCTCTTGATGTGACTGTACTTTATTATAGGCCTTGTACCTTCGTTCGTCTAGCTCAATGATCTGATTTATCCTCCGCTGTATGTGGTTTGGTTCTTCTTGCTGATCTTGGAAATATCTCATCACTGGGACCCCTAATGATGTCGGAAATATTACTTCAGTTCCATATACCAGTTGGAAAGGGGACATGCCAATTGCCCTTTTAGTGCTAATCCTGTCAGCCCATAGAGCATATTTGAGTTTGGTGTGCCAGGATCTCTTGTTCTCTTCCAACATCTTTTTGATAATCCTTACTAGACTTTTGTTTGAGGATTCGGCCAACCCATTCCCTTGAGGATAATAGGCTGTCGAATGATTGAGACTTATATGATACTTATGACAGAAATTTATCATTTTCCTGGATTTGAAAGCAGCGGCATTGTCTGTTACTACTCTTTTTGGACATCCAAATCGAGCCAGTATATTCTCTTCAAGAAACTCCATGATCACATTTTCAGTGGCCCTCCTGGTAGGAATTGCTTCTATCCATTTGGTAAAATAATCTGTAGCTGTCAAAATCCACCTATGCTGACCTGATGAATTGGGGTTTATTTCTCCAATAAAATCTAAACCCCATTGCTGGAAAGGTGCTTCTACTGTTATCGGATTCAGAGGGAGAGGTAATACTTTTCTCTTACCGTCAAAAATTTGGCATTGATGACATTTGCTGGTTTCTTTATATACATCTGAGAACAATGTAGGCCAATAATAACCAGCTCTTAGGATTTTGTTGGCTGTCACTTTCCAAGAATGATGTCCCCCACAGTCTCCCCTGTGAAATTCTCTTGTAATTTTTTGGGCCTCATCCTCCAAGAGACAGTTTAGCAGAACCCCTCCAGGGTCTTTCCAATAGAGGTATTTATTTATGATACAAAATTTCGCAGATTTCAACTTCACGAATCTAGCTCTTGATTTACTTAATCCATCTGGTGCTTGCAGATTGTGGAGGACAAATACAATATCAGAATACCATGGAGAAGTTACAAAATCAACCATCACTTCTATATCCGCATCCAACTGATCAGGTTGATGAGATAAGAGATTTATTTGCAGAGATTCACAATTTGAGTTTGTCATCATCTTTGCCAATCCTTGTCCTTTGATCAACTTCGTGGGCTTTATATCTAGGTCATATTCCAATAAGGTAGCTATCCATTTCGCTCTCCTGCCTTCTGGATATGGTTGAGTCAAAATGGCTTTCACAGCAGCGGTTGGGACATGTGCAATTACATGCGAATGCAGAACATACACTCTGAAATATTTTAATGCTTTAACTAAAGCATAGGCCTGCTTTTCCATGATGCCATATTTCAATTCTCCATCCCGAAGTATCTTACTGAAGAAAGCTATAGGTTGTTCCTGGTTTTCGTCATTCTTCTGCAAAAGTACTGCTGCTATAGTATGCTCCGAAGCATAGGAGAATATTGAAAATTCCTTGGCAAAATTGGGACTTACCAAAAAAAGGGCTTCTGAAATTGCTTTCTTGATTCCCCAAAATGACTCCTTGGCTTCTGCACTCCACTTTATTTCATGACCCTTTTTCAACATATTAGTAATATTCATCAAAATCTCAACAAAGCTTGGTATAAATCTCCTTAAGAAATTTACTTGTCCCAAAAAAGACTGTACTTCCTTTTTGCTTCTGGGCTCTCCCACTTTCAGGATTGCACTTACTCTCTCAGGATCAATCTTTATGCCATATTTGGATATTATATGGCCTAGCAGCTTTCCTTCCTCTAATGCAAAATTAGATTTCTTCGGATTCAGAGATATACCATATTTCCTATATTTCATGAAAACCTTCTCAAGATGATGCAGGTGTTCTCTGTCAGACTTAGAGTAGACTGTGATATCATCCATGTAGATCACCACAAAAACTCCAATTTCCCCCGCAAAAGCGATGTCCATAGCTCGCTGGAAAGTGGCTCCCGCATTCATTAAACCAAAAGGCATCTTTGCATACATGAAAGTGCCCCATGGTGTAGTAAAGGCAATCTTCTCCTGATCTTCTGGGAACACTTTGATCTGGTTGTACCCGGAGAAGCCATCCAGAATCGAAATCCTTTCAGCTCCTACCACTTGCTGCAGCATGTGATCCATATTGGGTAGGGGATAGTTATCTTTCATGGAGACTTTATTCAAATTGCGAAAATCTATGCACAGCCTTATCTCTCCACTCTTCTTTCTGACAGGGACCAAATTGGCAACCCACTTACAAAATCGAAGCGTTACAATAATCTTGGCCTCAAACAACTTCTTTATTTCCTTCTCAATGATAGGGAGCAATTTAGGGTTGATCCTCCTGAGCTTTTGTTTAAAAGGCCTCTCTCTAGGCTTTATAGGAATAGTGTGTTGTATGATAGATGTATCATATTCTTTGAGGTCTTCATAACTCCAGGCAAACACATCTGTGTACCTTTTCATCAACTCCACATACTCCCTTTTCTCTTTTTCAGGCAGCTTCTTGGATAGTTTTATGATTTTAGGATTTTCCTCAGTGCCAATATTTTTATCTTCAACTGCATCACCAACCGGCTTCACTTTGGGGTTCTTGGCAACATCATTCTGATCGAAGAGTCTTTCTAAAGGGATCAGGCCTCTTGGTATGAAATTGTTTTTGAGCTGGATGATATCTTTTCCTCCCAAGGTTTTCCTCAACTTCTTAGCCTCTTCTTCTGATTTAGCTTCTTCGTCATCTTCGGGGGTCCTATCATTACCATTTTCATTTTCAACCTGAGTATTCACAAACTCTCCTGACAACTCTAGAAATCTTCAGATCTGTATATCATCTTCGAACACCTGCCAGTATTTGTAATTGTCGGGGATAGAAGGTCTGTTCAAAATCTCCACCTGGTATTCCTTTTGACTGGTCATTGGGGTCTCAAATTTTCCAGCGGATACTGCTAAGGAATCAGCCACCATATTATCAACCCTGGGAACCACCTGAATTGTATGCTCTGTAAAGAAGTTGCCAAGCATAACCCATACTTCATTTCTGTAAGCCCTCATCCGAGGATGCTTGGTTTGATAACTCTCATTTACCTGGTTTATCACCAACTCGGAGTCTCCCAGGATCTTGACCCTCTGAGCTCCCAGATCTTTCAAAGCATGTAACCCCAATAACAGGGCCTCATACTCTACTACATTATTAGTGCATTCAAATAGCAATTTGTATGACAAAGCTTTGAAATCATGAATAGGAGAAATGATGTAGACACCAGCCCCAGCACCAACCTTCGCAACAGATCCATTGAAGTACATGATCCATTGGCCTTCTTTTTTCTGTTTTGTTTCCAGAGCTTACTGTTCCAAAACTTCCTTTTCTTCATTCTCTTCAGACTTCTCCTGTTCTTCAGATTTCTTTTGCAATGCAGCTTCCAAATCATGTGGGGCAGCCTCATTAAAGAAAATGGAAGATCCCAAATCAGTGTCAATAGCATATATATGACGAACTTCGGGCTTATCTTGACTGCTAACCACATAAGGAGTTCTCTTTTCGCTATACAACCTTCTGCTCCCATCTGGGATTGGAATAGTAGCATATGACATGTCCATTTGCAAGCTACCTTTCTGATTGGAAGTCCAAGATCTTGACAGCAATACCCCAAATTTGGGTGGGATGTCTGCCACTACTACATCCATGACTATGGTCTTAGAAGGCAGCTTGTTCAGGGTTACCACCATGTCCTTAATTAGTCCCAGGCATTTCACCTTCTTGGAATCGAAAGAGTACAGATCTTTATAGGGCCTTGTTACCTCCAATCCTAAACTTTCTACCACTCCTTTGGGCATTAGATTATGTGACACCCCAGAATCCAACATGGCATTGTGGACCACTTTGTCAAGCACCTTTAGACTCAAGTAGAAAGGAGGCACCTCTTCACCCTCTAAATTTTCAGCTTTTGATCCAAATGAGATAGCAGGATTATCATCATTCAAATTTAAAATGTCAGAATGCCCTTCACCTTGGTCTTTGACCATTTTTGAAATAGTATCTCTGTATTCAGTGTTTCTCAATAACTCATTAAAGGGAACAGAGATCTTCAATTTAGACAGCTCATTTTGCAGGTTAAAACCAGCACTAGTCTTTTCCACCTCAACCGGAGTCGCCTTCTTTATTACTTTATCCCTTTGTGCATCATTGTCAACCTCTCTACTCACAAAGGGTTCTTTCAGTACTTCCTTCCCCTTTTCTCCATTCAAAGAACTAGAGGAAGGCTGATTTGGGTTTGCCTTCCCTTTATTTATAGGGACATCTCTATTTCTTAGTCTCATTTTCCTTTGGACATCATCCATCGCATGCAAATAACCTCTTTGATATAGTTCATTTTCAAACTCTTCATTTACATCCTGTTGCGCAAACATATTATGCTCCTCTTCAGTAAGATATATTTCAGAATCCTACTCTCCAAACAGATGAATCTCATTCTTAGGGGGATCTTCCTCATCACCAACATAATTTTCAGGAAAAGGTGGGCGGATGGGTAGTTCTTCTTGGTTTCTTGGATTCCTCTGGTCTCTCTGTCTATTTTGAGGGGGAACAGGGGGATTTGGTCTTCTAAAGTTTGGATTCCTGATCTGGGGATCTCCTTGCTCTCTATTGAAAGGCCTAGCATCCATGGTTAACTTATTCATCAACTTCTCCATAGTCTTCAGCATTATCTCAAACTTAGCATCTGCAGCAGAAGATGAAGTAGAAGGTACATTTTCTTCTTTCCTCCTCCTATCCGTATCTCTATGCTTGATCTTTCCACTAGCCATCATGTTAGCTTCCACTTCTATGGCATCCGTAAACATGGCAGCAAGAGTTGCCGATTTTCTCTCCCGCAAAGAGAATGCAAAATCATTATCAAAAGCTCCAGCATAATGCAGTTTAGCAGCTGCGGGAGAAGGCTTTATATCTTCCGGGATAGAATTATAAGCCCTCATGAACCTACTCGAGAACTCATGGACAGACTCAAAACTCCCTTTGTTAAGACCGTTATACTGAGATAGAAGCTACAGGGGATTCAGTTTATCATCCCATCTATCCAAAAATGCGTTCTGAAAAGCCTGAAAATTCACAATAGACCCAGGTGGAAGGTCCTTAAACCACTTTTTTGCCTCCCCAAACAAACTTTGGGCAAATAACCGCATTTTGACATCAGGATAGTCTACTTCCTCCAAGTCAATGAAGTCTTCAAACTTGGCAACATGTTGTTTTGCGGTTATATCCCCTTCCCCATCAAACAAAGATATTCTCTGAGAATAATTTTGGGGGAGGTCGTGCAACGCAGCAGGGAGACGCAAAGGGGTAAATCTAGCAACCATTGGTCTGGGTGGGTTCACAGGGACTGCAGTACTTTGAGAATGCTTGGAGGTGGTTGTTTCAGCTTTAGAGGTTTGTCGTAAGTCTTTCCAGAGGGAATCTAACAAATAGGACTCTAGCTCACCAGGATTGGGCTTAATATTTTTGAGGTCGGATTCAGACCTGGCTCTCAACCTACAAGGATTGGACTCAGCATTTTTTAGGTTGGGTTCAGATTTAGTTCTCAATGGCGTCTGCGCAGTATTGATTTCCCATGCGGGATTAATATGAGACTGTGGTGGTGATGATGGGCCGAACAAAGGAAAATCTACCTTCTCTTTATTCCTTCTTTTAAACAATTTTTCTGGATTCTCAAAACTTTTCAAAATTTCGGTATCAGAGTTACCTCGTGTGTGTCTTCTGGAAGCCAGAATGTTGTTCTTGAACTCTGAAGCAATTTCACAGTGAAGTCGCCAGGGCAAATACACAACCTTCTTTTCTTTTCAAAATTCCTGCTTGCCCACAGAAATGTCTCTCGATCTTTGTCATTCTCCTGGGGCAGATATGCACTTTCGTCCCCGGCAACGACGCCAGTTTGTTAGCACTCAAAATGTACCCAGGTTGTTGAAAGGTACACCTCGAGGCAACAGCAAAACCACTTTAGGAAAGATATTGGTATTCTCTTCCAGAGAGGGATCTCTCAATATGAACTTTACAACTTTGCAAGACTAAATGGTAACAATATTTAAAGGTTTATTTATTTGGTTGAAACAATCACATATCCATTGGGAAACGGAGTCATATACATATAAAAAGATCCCCAAAATGCATACACAGGATTTTTCAAAGGCAAGATAATCACATAATTGCAGTCATTTCATTTGTCAAGGTGAAATAGAAAAGACGAGGGAACAGCCCATCAATACAGAGCGTCTAAGACGAATTCCATATCAACTTTAGTAGAAAAAATCATATAATACCTGAAACGATGAATAGAGCATAAGTATATGAATTCTAATCATCAAACACTATGTCCCAGATACGAAAGAAAAATAGAACAGAGTGTTAAACAGGAAAAATTACAATCACACAGAGAAAGAGAGCACGGACTGCAACGTCAATGATACATGAATCTCTGAAAAAGAACTCTCATGCATTCATTTTGGTATTCAAAAAATAAGACAGATATGTTCTCCACAAATCACTTCATTCGATGGGTTCCAACCCCCATCTCATAAAAAGATACAAATATATAGATCAACCACTACATACCCACTCCACCGGACGCCTTGAGCTTATCTGCCGCGCGGCTTCTGGTTTATGGAATCAATCACATCCATTGATGTGATGCGATTCTGTCCCCCACCGTCGGATCGAGTGGATTATTCATGATTCCGCCAGCCTCCCTTCCCTTAAATGACACATGCTTTCACAGGGCGGATCTATCGTGAACCGTGGATCTGCTTGGGACCACTTCACAACCTTTGATCTGTGCAGCGGGTTAAAGGCTCGAACTTCTCTTATCCCCCTCGCATGTTTTGAAGGGCGGAGGGAGCATTAGCCACCGATTTTCTTCTTTCCATCCTCACGGCCCAGGACCTTTGGCAACCTGATCGACATTTAGACCTTCATCACACTCATATACTATATCCTTTGACCAAAGTGCTCGAAAAACATTATTTTTCTCCACCATGGTCTCATTCTCCTTTGGTCAAATAGAGGTGTTAACAATCACAATCAAATATTCAATCACACATTGGACAATGATTTAGGAAGAAGAGGGACATCACATCTTTATTAATCTTGAAAACAAGTACAAGTATACCTTCTTTTCAAGTTTGGCACCTCACAAAACCTTGATCTGGTTCGGTTGCTTCTCTTCTCCAGGGAACTCAGCCTCCAAGCTCTGCAACACAAGGAGAATGCTTCTAGGGCAAAGGTATGGGAAAAGAGAGTCCCAATTCCTTCAGCATAACAATGCAAAGATTCAAGTCTCCACTCATGGACCTCCCTACCTCTATTTATATGCTTAATGAAGAGTTAGGGTCGAAGACAAAGTAGTTACAACTGAAGGAGTCAGTTGCATAACTACCCAAACTACTTGAATTTCAAAATACGTATTTTTTTGACATTTTTCAAGAGGCATACATGGGTTACAGAAACAACAGTTGCATACATGAGGAGGTATATTCGGGTTGTAATGCAGAAAGCCACGTATTTAAGGCATACATGACTATTATACATAGCAACTCGCGTACTTACGCGGGTTTCCTTAAGGAAACCCGCGTACACATCACAAAAATTATTTTTAGGGTATTTTTGTGCATTTTCAAACTTTGGTGTCTTGTAGAAGTTTTAGCTAACAGGAATATATTTCCAACGGTGTATAGATGAGGTCAAACAGAGTTACAGAACTCAATATATGGGTCCTCCAAGTTAGGTGTTTTTTCAGTGACTTTCATGAAGTGTCATCATGGAAGTGTCGACATGCGACAGAATCATGGGAAAGTGGTCACAGGTAGAGATGTGTCATTTTGAGCTATAACAAATGGTGAAATAAAAGAACAAGTTTCATGGCAGCATCAAATTCCAGTAACAGGGCCTATACAACCAGAGAATATTTTGGACAAAAGGTTAAAGGTAAAGACCAGGGGAAAAGATTATCTTGAGTATTTGGTGAAATGGAAAGGCCATTCAACATGGATTACTACCACATTATTACAAGAAAGTGGCCATATTGTGGAAGACCTCATGGACAGGATTCCATGAACAGTTTTAATCCTGGAAGTATGATGCAGGTGCATAATTTCATTGTATCTTATTTAGTTTCTAGAAGTTTAGATTAGTCCAGTTTGTCTAGAACCAGATTCAATTCCTAATTAATAGTGCCAAGTATGAATGTAATAATGGAAATCATGCCAAATGTTCTTTCAAATTTATGTAAGTTAGTTTAGGGTGGATTTTGGTTGAATTAAGTTTCTATTTTAGGAGAAGAGACCCTATTTGTGTGGATCTGATGAGATTGAATAGTCATGATAAATGTAATGATTGTGAATTTGTTGTTAATGGAATAAGGAAACATAGAGTATTTGTGCTCTATGAATTTAAAAGAAAACATTTGTTCCAAATGACACTTGATATGCTGTAATAGTCTTCTTTGTATGTTGATTTACAATTCTATAATTTTGTTATCATTAGTAGAATCCATGTTCCCCGGAGTTGGAACCAATATTTCTACTGAGATCAAAGGAAATTGATTCTGGATAGAGGTCGTAGAATCCATATTTTGGTAGAGTAGATTCAGCTAACTCCTAAGCAGGCATAAATCCTCTCTGGTGGGCATAATGCCCACCCATCAGGAATAATTCCTACCCAACGAGTATAATTCCATCCTGGCGACATAATTCCATTCTAGAGGGCATAATTTATGTTAGTTTTTTCATCATTAAAGCTAGAATTATGATCTTCGGATCTTTTCACTGAGAGAATAACAAGCACAGCAATAAAACATAAGCACATCACAAGAGACAAGAGACACAAAGAGTTTTCCTCGGGGAAACCATAAAGGAGAAAACCTCGCAACTTCCTTAGAGATAGAATCAGCACCAAAACAGTCTAAGCCCAAAATAGTAAGATGATCTCCACACAGCAGCAGTCTCTCTCTCTCACACTGAGAGAGCTTCTCCTGTCACTCATGCACCCTCAATGAGTGAGTGTGAGTGTTGCAAGTGAGATAAATAGAGAGGCTCACTCTCTATTTATATTCTTTCGTTCACTTGAAGTGCACTCCATCATGTCGGCCTCACTTAACAATTACTTACTAGAGCCGACATCTCTAGGAGTGTCTAATACCCCTAGTGCCCCGCCACTTGTGGGGACTTTACGTCCTCTGACCAATAGGATGGTAACACAATGGTGGGGACTATTTCCCCGACTTATAATGACTCACCTAAGGTCGAATTCACTAGGATAGTCTAATAACCCAAGGGCCCCACAACTGTGGGGACTTTAACCCTTGACCAATAGGAGGGTTACCCACAATGACTTGACATGACTTTCTCATTATAGAAACTTCCCGGAATAAACATTAGGGTATGACATGACTCAAATACATTACAATACATCCCGGAATGAACATCAGGTTACAATAGATAAGAAATACAAGTGAATACATTCTGAAGTTACAATTACATCAACACTCCCTCTTAACTAGGAAGGTATTCTCTTGACATAATTTATCAGCACAAGTCTTCTTCTCTGTATCATCTAGTTCATCGTCAGGTCTTCATCATCTTCAAAGTCATCTTCATCTTCAAGTCATCTTCATCTGTAATTCATCTTCATTTGGATCTGGATCATCACTCGATCTGGATCATCACTGGACATCATCATCAGATCTGGATCATCACTCGATCTGGATCATCACTGGGCATCGTCATTGGATCTGGATTTGGATCATCACTTGATCTAGATCATCACTGCTGGATCATCATCACTGGATCTCGATCATCACTTGATCTAGATCATCCCTGGTGCTATCTCATGATTCTTCTCGTCACAGGAAGTTCTACAGGGCCAGCCCTTTTTCATGCTGGTTGTAGGCCTAGCCTCCATGTAGGTCTTCACCCAGCACTTATATCTGACCTACTCGTCAGAAAGGCACGCCCAGCACTCACATCTGATCATGTAGTGAACTACAATCACATCAAAAAGGCCCAGCACTTGTATCTGAGTATGTGGGAACACATCCCTTAGCCACATCAGAAAGGCTCTGCACTTACATCTGAGCATGTGGGAACACATCCCTCAGTCGCTCTAGAAAGGCTCCTGCACTTACATCTGAGCACGTGGAAACACATCCCTCAGTCGCTCCAGAAAGGCTCCTACACTTACATCTGAGCACATGGGAACACATCCCTCAGTCGCTCCAGAAAGGCTCCTTCACTTACATCTGAGGATGTGGGAACACATCCCTCAATCACTCCAGAAAGGCTCCTGCACTTACATCTAAGCACGTGGGAACACATCCCTCAGTCGCTCCAGAAAGGCTCTTGCACTTACATTTGAGCACGTGGGAATGCATCCCTCGGTTGCTCCAGAAAGGCTCTTGCACTTACATTTGAGCATGTGGGAACGCATCCCTCAGTCGCTCCAGAAAGGCTCCTGCACTTACATCTGAGCATGTGGGAACACATACCTCAGTCGCTCTAGAAAGGCTCTGCACTTACATCCATCCAGGCAGGAACACATCCTACTCACAGTGATGGAAGGGCTTGCACTCACATCTGATCATGCGAGAACACATCCCAGCAATCATATCAAAATGTCCCCCAGTCCTTGACTGAGCTACCTGGTAACTGACTAGGTGCCTCCATTCTCAAAATGGCAGTTGCACTTATATCCGACCTGCTCGTCGGAAAGGCCAACACTCACATCTGACATGGAAGGAACTTAATCCTTTAGCCATGATATAATGGTTCAACCCTTACATCTGGTCAAGTGGGAACACATCCCTCTGTCATATCAGAATGGCTACTCAGTCCTACACTGAGTGATCCTGGTAACTGACCAGGTGCCTCCATTCCTAGAATGGAAATTGCCCTTACATCTTTCCTACTCGACAGAATGGCCAGCACTCATATCTATCATGGAAGGGAGCAACCCTATCACCATGACAGAATGGCTCAGCCCTTATATCTGACCTACTCGTCAGAATGGCTATGGATCTCAGCACTCATATCTGACATGGAAGGAACCAATCCTCTCACCATGACAAAATGGCTCAGCCCTTATATCTGACCATGGAAGGAACCAATCCTCTCACCATATCAGAATGGCTATGGGTCTTATCACTTTTTCTTGGAGGAAACCTCGACCTGGAGAACACCAAGCTTCTCCCTGAAGTACTCGAACTTCACTCTGGCTAATGGCTTTGTTAACACATCATCTATCTGTTCCTCCATCGCAACATACTGGAGCTTCACTGCTCCTCTCTGCACCATATCCCTGATATAGTGATACTTGATCTCGATTTGCTTCGACTTGTCATGGAACACTGGATTCTCTGAAAACTTCACGCAACTCTGGTTGTCACAATGTATACAAGTAGCATCCAACTGGATATCAAATATATCAGACAGTAGTTTCCGTAGCCATATTGCCTCACAACTAGCTGAACAAGCTGCGACATACTCTGCTTCAACTGTACTCAATGCCACACAGGATTGCTTCCAGCTAAACCAAGAGATCACTCCTGATCCCATACTGAAGCAACACCCTGAAGTGCTCTTCCTATTGATGTCACTGCCTACCCAATCTGAATCAACATAAACCTCCAGGTTAATCTTTTGATTTGCATCGTACTTGATCCCATAATCAACTGTACCTTTCAAGTACCTCAGAACATGCTTTGCAGCAGTCAAGTGAACATTTCTCGGATCTGTCAAATACTGGCTCAAGGTGTTTACAGCAAAGCAAATTTTTGGTCTTGTGTTCGTCAGCTACATCAATGACCCAATCATCTGACGATACATCGTAGCATCAACCGACTCTGATGAAGCATCACTCAATAGATTCATGTTCGATGCCATAGGTGTGGTCATGCAGTCCGTCATCCTGAACCTATCCAGGATCTCTACTGCATACTTCCTTTGTCCAAGGAATATTCCATCTGTACTCTGCCATACTTCCATATCTAGAAAGTAGTGCATCGACACATAACAGGAGCATCACTAGTCTTCCGCCTTCAACCTTGAAGCAAAGGTTGAAATCCACTTTACTCTTAGTAAAGCCTAGAGTCATCAGTAATCTGCCCAACCTGTCATACCATGTCGAACCTCAAGATATTCTATAGTCACTCCCTCTGAAGCGAAGCATCATACTCCCTCTGTCTTTCGTACTCTATGCACTAAAACATTCTATACTGGAGCGACAAGTAGCTTCATATGCTACCAATATTCTATGTATCCTTCTAGTGTGTAGAATTTCATCTTCAACCTTGTAGCAAAGGTTAATATCTTCATCAATCTCATCATGTATGTGTTATCCCATGGGTGTCTTCTGAACTCGTACAAGGCCTTCTTTCATTTTCACACACGATCATGTCATGTGACTTCACTTCTAGTAGCGGTAAATGATTCTTCGTGTTCTATTCCTTCTTTTCGTGAGAAGCCTCATGCTACGAATCTTGCTTTGTATCCCACGATGTTTCCATCTACTACATGATGGAACTATGAACTTCTCTTCAGGTCTCGATACTGCGCCTTGACATCATTCTTCTTGAACTGGTCTTCCCTTTCTTCTTGGTGGCTGGAAGGTTCTGCATCAATGATGTCACTGCACTCGTCATATTATTCTTCATTTTGAAATGTCGTCACTTGCTCTTCGGAACAAGTCTTCATTCTTCTTTGCTTGTAGGCGATTATGTATGCGATCTTTCCTACAAGTCAAATGCATTTGTATGGTTAGAACATTTCATAAGGAATATTCATACTGGCAAATACTTATGCATAAATATATGATCATGCAACTACTTTAGCCAATACAACATTCATCCATATCTCACTGAAACTTTCTAGATGCCTTCCATCTCTACCAGGACAACATTGAGATTGTGCACTAATCCAATATGTCAGCAAAGAGGTTTCATTCTAGATAAGTAGCAATGGAGAGTTGTATAGCACCATGAGCTACTTACCCATCACATTCATTATAGCAGTATGCTTTCATTTAATGCAAACATCCTATCATGCATAATACATCAACTGAATATCAACAGATGCATAACAAAACAATATCATGAAATGACAATTGAATACTTATCTTTATTTGTTTCATGGGTAGACTCCTTCTTGAGCCTTCAGCTTCATTGTCTTCTTTATTCATAATATCATCGTTTCTTATCCAAATGCTAAGGTGGATAAGAGGTTCTTCAAGAGTTGAGTTCTTCATATTCCGCATCCCTTGAGGTATCTTCTTTGGATGGTAAGAGCTTGATCTTCAGTTGCTCCCACCTTTCTTCTTCTCTTCTTATGAGACGAGCTTCTTCTTCTTCTTGGAGTCAGCTGAAAGTAATCACTTCCTTCTGGCACACATTCCTCGCATGAATGAATCCCATGATCCTGGGAGGCCATTCAAGGTGGCTATCACCGCTTCTGCATTCTTCACTTCTTTTACCACTACAGGTTGTTCTTTGATTTGAAAGACCCTTGTAAGGTATGACTGCATGGTCTCTACATTCTGGATCTTCACATTCTTCAACTGGTTTCTTAATGTCATCCTCTGATGTATGTTCTTCCCTTCAAATAGCTTGGTCAAGGAATCAAACATCTTTGGTGTCTTTAAGGAAGTCACTTGTAGTGCAAGTTGATCCGTGACTGAATCAACCATGATCTTCTTGGCCTTGACCAAATTCTTCTTGTGTAAGGCTTCTAGCCTCATCTCCCTCTGGAACTAGAACCTCTCTACTCATGTAGGTGTCCCATTCATTTTACTTCAAAGAGATCATATACTTCCATGCTTGGAATTTGTCAACTTCACCAAGATGATGTGATATATCACTTTGAAATTAGAACCTCAAATGAAAATAGCAAAGGATTAGATCTTACTAATTTGAGGTGTCCGTCTTGGTTCTGGAGTTGGATGATCTAGGGTTTGTCACAGAAACCTTAATTTTCAAAACTTGGAATCTTTCAGATCTGATTGGATAGATAGATAGATCTCTTCAAATGGAGCTGTCCAATATACTCCTTTTCTGAAAACAGTGGAGGGAAGCTCCCGGAACAGGAAGCCCTAGATTTCCAATTTCTTCTACAGAAATGCCTGTTACTGTTTCTATGATATATCTGAAATTAATAATCATTTGTGTTTGAAATTTCTCACTGAGGTAACCTCGCCTGTCCCTGCTCTAACACCACAGGTTTCACCATTTGGGATTTATGATCCTTTTCCCAAGGTTACCTGTTACAGGACTGTTCAGAACAGTGAAGTTGTATGGAGTGCCACGTGTCACTAGTTGATATTCTGAGTCTGATCTTTGGAACACTGAAATTAAATTCCGTGACGTTTCTGGAACATCTTTAGGAATTTCATTAGGACCTATGTAGCCCAATATATTGCAGATCTCCCCAGATGTCCTGTTTAGGGATGAATTCTGGAAGAGGCTAGAACCCTAACTTGGAGAGATCATATCTCCTGGAATGTAGGGAATAGGAGGCTGATTTTTTGACACAGGATTAATAAGTATTTTATCATCGGACCCTGCAATTTTCAGCTCCTGAAACTTCTCCAATATCAAGATATAGCGACTGTACCAAAACTTAGCAGTTTTAGTATTTAGGGTTTCTCTAGCTCGGGGTCAAACTAGGGTTTGACTTTCCTGGAGTTTCACCCAATCAAATTTCTTGATCCAGGTCTCTAAAATTAAGTTTTGATGAGGAGAAAAATCCTATGCTGGTCTCACTTAAAATTCCTCTTCTGTAGAAAGCCCTAATTTCCACATCGAAAACTGAAAATGCTCGGAATTGAATTCCGCTTCGACAGAAGGATGCGCCCTTCAATGGAGAGTGAGCCTAGCATACTTTTGCTGATGGATTGTGGAGAGAGACCCAAAAAGTAAGAAGCCCTAGCTTCTGCAACTGCACAATGTCTTCTTCTCAAGTTAGCTCTGATACCATGTTATTTTTTTCATCATTAAAGCTAGCATTATGATCTTAGGATCTTTTCACTGAGAGAATAACAAGCACAACAATAAAACATAAGCACATCACAAGAGACAAGAGACACAAAGAGTTTTCCTTTGGGAAACCATAAAGGAGAAAACCCCGCAACTTCCTCAGAGATAGAATCAACACCAAAACAGTAAAATCCCAAAACAGTAAGATGATCTCCACACAGCAGTAGTCTCTCTCTCTCACACTGAGAGAGCTTCTCCTCTCACTCATGCGCCCTCAATGAGTGAGTGTGAGTGTTGCAAGTGAGATACATAGAGAGGCTCACTCTCTATTTATATTCTTTCGTTCACTTTAAGTGCACTCCATCATGTCGGCCTCACTTAGCAATTACTTACTAGAGCCGACATCTCTAGGAGTGTCTAATAACCCTAGTGCCCCACCACTTGTGGGGACTTTGCCTCCTCTAACCAATAGGAGGGTAACACAATGGTGGGGACTATTGCCCTGACTTACAATGACTCACCTAGGGTCGACTTCATTAGGATAGTCTAATAACCCAAGGGCCCTACAACTGTGGGGACTTTAACCCTTGACCAATAGGAGGGTTACCCACAATGACTTGACATGACTTTCTCATTATAGAAACTTCCTAGAATAAACATCGGGGTATGACATGACTCAAATACATTACAATACATCCCGGAATGAACATCGGGTTACAATAGATAAGAAATACAAGTGAATACATTCCGAAGTTACAATTACATCAACAATTTATACCTAGCAGGCATAAATCTCTCTCGTAGACATTTTCTAATCTCTTGTGTGTATCCCATCCTTGCGGGTATTTTCCAGCCTCCCGTGTGCATTTCCCAGCCCCTCTAGGAATTTCCCAGCCTCTTGCGAGCATTTCAAATTTTTTTTTTCAAATTTTTTGCAGGGATTTTTCTATCTTTGGTGGGAATTTTATTTTAATTAAGACAAAGGTTTATTTTATTTTGAAAACCAACACGCAAACCATCGCCAAGCTTTCGTTGATACCTCTAGGACCTGCATTAAATAGATACCAAGAAAAAAGTGACTTATTACACAAAATGGGATCACAATTACGTTGAAGCAATAACAATACCTCTTATGTTTCCAAATGAGAATGGTTACAAATGTAATATGGAGGGATTAAAGATATAGGTGACTGCTATATATCTTCACTCAACAATACATAATAACAGCTATGACTTTGACTGTGTAATGCATCCAATTCCCACAAATTCACTATCGAAATAATAGAGTAAATGAAGGTGATGGTCGAGTATAGATGTGTAACCCACACCATGAGAAAACTTCAAGACAAGCTCTTACTTGACCAAGAAAACGATACTCTTGTGGTTGAATGTGGCTTCATTTTGCTATTAAAATCGTTCTAGCAAACACAGAGGATATTTGAACTCTTCCCTCAAATGTTGTGGCCCCTTGAGTTATCCCTTACAGCAATAACCATGTAAATACCAAAATATTTGTCCTTCACTTCAGATTTAACAGTTTACCTTCTAGTGATTTAGGGAGTTAGGCCTCTTTTTCATTGGTGCGTCCTCATTATGTGATTGTTGTAGAGTGCATCCACTCCCAAGGCTTGAATAAATGATGGTGCCCTCCTTATGGTTCCTTTTCTCCTCACACAACTACATCCTCCTCTCTACAACTGGTAAAGTTCTCTTCCTTGCCCAAACTGAGGGTATTCCTCCACAAGTGTGCCTTGCCCTTAATACACTGTAAATTTCTTCATATATTCATATCTTAAACAAATGTGGTTCTCCTTCTCAGCAATGAAAACCAATGAAAAATATGAGATGATCCATCCTCATTCAATGGTTAGGATAGATAGTATCACTATCGAAACCATTCACCTCCTTCAAGAGAAGTTTGATGACCAAAAGATATCAATCTCAAATGCAAAATAGAAAAGAATGAGAGAATGATCTCTCACTTCCCTTTTTATAATTTCACTTTCCCCCTCTTAGTGAATTTTCAACTTCCCTTCACGTTTCTCCTTTTAAAATTTTATTAAGTGACTTTATTCAGAAATATCCCTCATTTCCCCTTTTAATTTCAAATTGGCACTTTATGACTTAAATTTTATTTTCTGCTCACTTTATCATAAAGTGATTTTATAAAGTCACTTTAGATCAATTAATTACTAAAGTTTCTAAAGTCCTTTTAGCCTAGGTGACTATAATAATTAATTAATTCCCTTTTTCGTTGACAATAGCCTACAAGAACTGGATAGGATAATGAGTCGCTCATGGTGACTATTCAGAAAGGAACATTACACAACTATATAAGGGGAAATCACACAAGTTTGAGGGTCCATTAAACTAAGTCAATTTGAAGGGGGTGCACTTCATCTCCAAGGGGGAAAATAACATCATTTCCAGCTCTCATGCTTTTACTCTCCACTACATCTCTCCACATCAACAAGGCACCTTCATCACTCTCCCATTCAACACTTTGGTGATATAAATTAGCATTTTTGTTCACCACCTTGTCCATATAAGTCATATGTGCCCCACCATGAGGAGGGTGAATTGGACACATGTAATACTCAACAATTTTGATATAGCCTTAGCCTTTGATTGCAATAGAGAGACTCAAATGGAGATCTCAACCCTTCATCTCATTAGATTAGGGATTTTACTCTCCTCTTGTTCTATAAAAGACAACAACTCATTTGTAAAGGATGCAATTTTGAGAATAAGAGAAGAACTTTGATTTTACTAAGTTTCCTCTTTTGTTCATGGTGTTTTGTTGTTGGATTTTGGCTCTTGCTTTCCTCTACTAATATGTTTATGAGATCTGATCCAAATTGATGTAGTATTGTTTATTTTTGTTTATGCATAAGTCTTTAAATTTCAACTACTCTAATGCTTTGAAGTTTTATGGTACAAGACACAACTCAAAATTTTGTTTCGTGTACTTTTTGGTATTACAAATTGGAGGAGTGATGGGTTCAAAGAGGCACCTCAGCTATATCAAAATCGTAGATTACTCCAGGGTCAATATGATTCATGGATCTCATCTCCATGACAGTGTGCTAAGGTCTAGAAGAGGTGAATCAACTCCATAGTACAACACCAAGGCATTGGGTCATGGTTTTCTTATCTCTTCTATTCCACTTCTTTCAATATTTGATTTTCACAACTTGTTTTCCACTAGGATAAATCTGCATTACTAGGCTAGAATACTTTGCTTCTGAGGCATGCATTTGAAATTAATTTCATACAAATATTTGCACTAAAAACCCTAGGAAAGGCACTATAAATTAAAATTTTGTATTTCATGAAGCCTAATGTTGTTTCTTTAGCTTAGTGTTCACTCATTGGCTTGTTGCTACAATCTCTTATACTCAAAAATTTCTATACCAACAAGTTGTTCATATGTGTCGAGCCTTTATCAGACCTAAACCAGCACCATTTATCACAAGTATTTTCATATTTGAATACCACCTTGTTAGTCCACCAAGAAAAGATTTTAAACTTAGTGCTAATAATATTCTAAACTCAACACATTTATCCAATTGTGACATACATTTCAATCCTCTTAGGCACATTTAATTTAGTTATTCTGAAACTTTAGCTTCCCATAATCTTAACCTTTTGAGGAAACCAATTTAACCTTTAAGCCTAGATCTCAGCTATGTCACAAACCATATTTGAGGGTAGCTTGCACTTTTTCCATCCCTTTATCATAAGGGTTACTCTGACTTTCATTCACCTAAAGGGGAATCTTCATATCTCAAACATTAAACCCTTTAGTCTTCATACAACGTGCCACATTACCAGCCTTTGTTAATTATCTGAGGAACATCGTTTCCTTACAAATAGGTCAAGCAACTAATGTGGGAAAGTTAGATAACCTCTGGAAAGTGCTGGAAAAAGTTTGGTTGAGGACATCTCTTGTGGTTAGTTCAGGTCCGCTTACGTGGATTTGGGAAACCTAAAGATAGAAGACCATGTTATCCACTAAAATTGCACTTAGTGGATTTTTGGTGAGTCGTTAAATTTGTGAACAAGCCAATTGTTCATTATCA
The DNA here is from genome assembly GCA_001517045.1 of Pseudotsuga menziesii. Lineage (NCBI taxonomy): Eukaryota > Viridiplantae > Streptophyta > Pinopsida > Pinales > Pinaceae > Pseudotsuga > Pseudotsuga menziesii. The sequence continues at coordinate 369,940 of LPNX010258116.1, forward strand.
GTGCTCAGAGGTTCCATGGTTGATCAGGATCATTTTTGACCCCTTTTTTATAAATGCATGTTCATACCCGGCATGGATATTGTAATAATTCTTCTAACATGGCAAAAATTTTGTAAAGGAATCCGCTTCCTAGGACTTAGACATCAATCCGATCAATCCAAGGTGCTTTTTCCCTTGTCAATTATGCGATGTTGAATAAGCAATGTACAATTTTCGAGTTTTTCACCGCTCCTCCAAATCTGGAATGATCATCTTGGTGGTTAGGACTTAGAAGGATATTAAAGTTCACTTGTCAATGTATATAAGCATTATAAACATTGTTTTGATTCATTATGAGCATGTTGGGGCCCCTAAGGTTTATTTTTAAGTTTCAGGAAAAAAAAACCCACAAAATTAGGCCATTTTTAATGGGAAATTTAAAATTGTAGTAAAGTATGGTCTGGAGGAGGAATTTGGCATGGTGATGCTTGTTTTCATGCTCACAATGTCCTCTTTACCCTAGGACTCACTTTTCCTATGATCCAGGTGATTAAATTATCATTTAGATCCAGTTTTCTTTAAAAGGGCGACAAAATGTCAAATTAATGCTAAAAGCACACAAAATGACACAAAGTGACAAAGTCAAATGTCAAAGGCGAACAAGTAAAAAGTTTGTGGATTGGGTGGAGATCTTGTCTCCCATAGTGGGAAACCTCATCACATGAGAAAGGTGTCATATTTGAGGAGGATGGGGAAGGAAGTGAATCATCTTAAGATTAGAAGTGCACTACCTCCATGAAGCTTGACATCTCACATATGTGGCATATGGTGAGTGGGTTGGTATGAATTGGAATGGGATCACATGAGATGTTTCCACTCCATATTTGATCATGATGAACATCTCCCACATTCATCTCATGAAACTCAAGCTCATGCACAAGTCACTCCATGATTATGAGATGCAAACCTTCATTTTGTTAACGATTTATGCATGTGAAAATTTTCCATGGTGTCTAAAGATCTCAAGATAGAGGGTGTATCCATCATGGAAAGTTGGTTCCTTATCATCCAAATAAGCTCTAATGAATCCCTTTGATATCTCCTTTAACTCGGCTCTAATACCAGTGATGGATGTGACCCCCCCCCCTCTCATTTGGCTATTTAAGTGGGAATCCTTTCCTCATTTTCTCATGGTGAGAGGACTGCAGGTTCCACCCTAGATATGATGCTTTGTATTGTAACTTTTTTTATTAATAGAAAGAATTTGGAGGTCCATGGTGTGTTGTATTAGTGTGTGGATGAATATTGTCATTGGCATATGAGGTAATTGTATTGTTGATTTTTGTTTTGATTATTGTGGTGATCTATCTGGCCTTAATATTGTTGTTAACATATAGGTTAAATGATTGTAGTTTGATTTCATTTATTATTATGTGCGTGTAAAGATATAGGAGTAGCAGATTGTACTAGGTTGTACTTATGCTCTCTCAATATCCATTTGTTGAATTACCAAAGCTGATCCCCTTTTGGGCAAGTATTGTTAGCAATACAGGTTTCGTAGCTTGATTGAAGTGGATGATCTCGGTTGAATCTATCATTCTTCAAGCACTTTCATGAAAGACATGGTCCCTCTGCTTCCCACCACTAGATTCCTTAGATATGGGAATTGTGCTTGAGCATATCCTTCTCCCTTCTTTCCTTCACATTTATAATTAAACTTCCTCTTTTCTGGTTACGTTGTATATGCTTAAGTAAATTAGTTTCCTTTTAGAACATTCAAAGGCTTATTTATTTTACTGCGTTGCTAGATCTTAATCTTAAACCTTTATTTTGAGTAGATCTAGATTCATTAAGAAATTAGGATTATTGTTTATCATTTAAAGTACTTAATTTTTTATGCTTTTAATGATTTATTTGGAAAATTTGGTGCATTTCAAGTGGCTGGTTCTACATTTTTTGCACAATTACAAGGGGAAGTGTTGCTAGAAAATTAAAGATCTGGGCCATCCAAGGCCTCTTGGAGCAACATTCTTCTTCCTTCTTCATTTCTAAAGTCTGTAAGCCTTTGGATCCATATCTATAAGGACCAAATATAGCTACATTTTCACTTGTAACATAACAATAATAAGAAAAAGCAAGTGGGATTTCCAAGCACCTACACCTCATTCCCCCTAGGGGGATTCATGTCATCTCCTTGATGGGTTTTTTTTTGTTGATTTTGTATCATTATTGCTTTAGATTAGTTTCCTTTTTTATTTGGTTAGTTCAGATTTTTCTTTCAAGGGTTTATTTTTGCAAACTAACTAATACTAACCCAGCCTTGCTTTCCCGAGTATGGTTCATGGACAAGGGATATCCCGAGTACTAGATAGGAAAGAGACTCTTGGTTGTAGTAATTAGTCTCACATTTTACCTTTTTGGCTTTCACAATCTTAATTGAAACAAACATTTCACAGAAATCTCCGTGTATGCTCTACCCATCGCAAGCTTTCCTGAGCTTTGCGATATCCAAAAATGGGTTTTGTTGCATTCAAATAAGTTTCACATCTAATAAAAACTCACATTAATAAAATCAATTTCCCCAATGCATTACGAAATCTAGTGTATCAATCTTTAATTTTGCAAGACCCATGGCATACAGAAACAATTCACTGCACGGTATACACCTCAGCAGAACAGTATTGTCGAAAGAAAGAACAGAACCATCATGAAGATGGCACGCAGCATGTTGGCAGCCAAATATTTGCCAAATGAATATTGGGGTGAAGCAGTCGCAACTGTCGTATACATTATGAACCGATGTCTGACAAAGAGTGTGAAGAACAAAGCTCCCCAAGAAGCATGGACAGGTATGAATCATAGTGTTTCACATTTAAAATTTTTTGGTTGTGTTGCATATGCTCATGTTCCAGATGAGCTTAGAAGGAAGCTAGACAAGAAGGGATAGAAATGTATTTTTGTCGGCTATTCTGAAGACACAAAAGCATACAAGTTGTATGACCTTGTCGCAAGGAAAGTGATAATCAGTCGAGATGTTCAATTTGTCGAGAACGAATCATGGGATGGAACTGTCGACATAAATGTCAAGATTGTGTCGAATGTCAACAACGATGATATGGAAGAGGAAGTGGTTCAAACACCACATGTAAGTCAACCAATTGCAGCACCGTCAACTTCCATGACACCATGACATGGTTCAGCACAAGGACCATCGACACAAGTAGAAGCTCAAGCTACATCGACAAGTACACCAAGAGGACAATAGACTCCATCAAGCATTTCGTCAAGGTCGACATCGACAGAACCGGTGAAGACAAGAAGTCTGCGAGAGATATATGAAACTAGTACACCAAATTCATTCTCTCTCTTTGCATTATTTTCCCCTATATATGATCCACTAACATTTGAAGAAGCTGTTGAAGAAGAAGTATGGGCACAAGCCATGGATGAAGAAATAGAATGCATTGAGAAGAACCAGACATGGGAACTGGTTGATGTACCAATAGACGAAGATGTAATCAGTGTCAAATGGATTTACAAGACCAAGCAAGATGTTGATGGGAATGTGCAAAAGCACAAAGCAAGAATGGTAGCAAGAGAGTTCACTCAGCAACCCGGCATCGACTTCAATGAAACATTTGCACCTATTGCACGCATGGATATAGTCAAAACAGTTTTGGCCATTGCTGCACAAAACAAATGGCATGTTCATCAAATGGATGTCAAGTCGGCATTCTTAAATGGCTATCTAGAAGAGGAAGTATATGTGGAATAGCCACAAGGGTATGAAGTTCCAGGTCAAGAGCATAAAGTGTACAGGCTGAAAAAGGCATTATATGGTTTGAAACAAGCTCCTAGAGCTTGGTACAATCAGATTGATTCCTATGTCACTGAAAATGGATTTCACAAAAGTGAAAGTGAACCGACATTGTACACCAAAGTGGATGAGCAAGGTAAGATGTTAATTGTCTGCTTGTATGTAGATGATTTAATATTTACTGGTGATTTTGGCATAGGAGATTTTAAAGAAGTCATGGAAAGTGAATTTGAATTGACTGATCTGGGGCTTATGAAGTTTTTTCTGGGCATTAAACTTCAGCAGTCTGAAAGTGGTATTTTTATATCACAGTCCAAGTATGCAAGTGATGTTTTAAAAAGATTTAACATGTCTAATTGCAAGACAACCCCAACACCAGTAATAACAGGTTTAAAATTGAGCAAGGACGATGAAGGATCAACTGTCAATCCTACGTTGTTCAAAAGGCTTGTTGGTAACCTTATGTATTTGACAGCGACAAGAACAGACATTATGTATGGAGTAAGTCTGATCTCAAGGTTCATGGAGTCACCAAAAGACTCTCATTGGCAAGCAGGTAAAAGAATTCTGAGGTATGCAAGTGGCACAAAAGACCTTGGTATTATGTATTCAACCTCAGAAAATTTTTAACTCATTGGTTACACTGATAGTGACAATGGAGGCAGCATAGATGACAAGAAAATCACATCTAGGTACACATTTCATTTTGGTACAGGTGTTGTTTCATGGGCTTCAAAGAAACAGCCCACAGTATCTTTGTCTTCAGCTGAAGCAGAGTATGTTGCAGCGACAAGTGCTACATGTCAAGCTGTCTGGATGAGAAGAGTCTTAAAATACTTGTCACAGAACCATCAAGAACCGACAACAATCTTCTGCGACAACAATTCAGCCAAAGCATTATCAAAGAATCATGTGTTTCACAAGAGAACCAAGCACATCAACACAAAGTTTCATTTTATAAGAGAGTTGGTGAACGACAAGGGAATTTGTTTGGAATTTTGCAAGTCTAAAGACCAACTTGCAGACATCTTTACGAAACCATTGGCAAAGGACACATTCCAGTATCTGCGTAGTTATCTTGGAATGATAAGTTCTCCACAATGAAATCTATCATAAACAGAGCATGTCTAAGCTCTGAAACATTTTGTAAATTTTGTTTTAAAAACCCCATCTGCTCATAATTAAGGGGGAGGGTTGGAAAAAGTAATTATTCTCAGATCCGTACCTGACTCTCAGCCGACTCTGTCAGAGTCTATACTAGTCAAGATCTTGTCGGTCAGTCTGACAAGAGGGAAAAGTCCACGATTCGGCAATGTAAACCAGTCAAATTTTATTTCTGAAGCTAAGTTGTTAGGTAGATAGTTATTACAGTCTTTAATGGTGAGTCAGTCGACGCATGAAGAAGCAATTTTCAGGCTGCCTATAAATAGAAGAAGAAATTTGAAAATCAGTTTACAGACACAATAGAGAAACAGAGGAACTTAGGGTGAGAAAGAGAAGTTGAAGCTCAAGCTTCTATGTAAGTGATTCAGTCGAAGAGCCGAATCTCTGTAAAAGGACAGGTCTGGACCGACAAGTTTGTAATACTTTGTTATTTCCGCATAAGTTATATATATGAAATAGTTTATGGTTGAATGTGTTTATTTGGCCGCACAATATTTCTAGATTTACTTGTGTAAATGTCTTTTACCATTTCAGTTGAGTGAAAGAACAAGAACCCATAAATTTCTCACCGCGTGAAAGTTCCAGGGTTTTACGGCACATTGGTCGACTCAAGTATTCCTACATATTTGGGCATATGTTTTATAAGTTATTTGAATTTGTTAATGTGTCTATTTTACTCTATCTTACTGAGAGGTGAAAAGCATTTGTAATTTCTTAAGTTTCTTAGACTAAGAAACATACTTTGTAGATTTCGACCAAAGTGAACCCACAAGGTCGGTTGAGTAATCCAACTTGAGAGGTCGGTTGAGTGAGCCGACTTGAGAAGTCAAGGAGGTCAGCCGACTTGAGAAGTCGAAGACTTGAGTGGTCGAAGAGGTGAGCCGACTTAGAGGTCAAAGTCAGCTGACTTCAAAGTGACAAGTGGTAGAGGTAAAATCAGTGGGTACCGACAAGTAAGTTGAAGTAAATCAGTCGGGTAGAAAGTCTGACCAAAGTTGATAGACTTGTCTAGTCAAGAGATAGACAAGTTTCACCCGACAAGTGAAAAGGAAAAAGAGGTCAGCCTGAAAAAGTGAAAATTAAATTTTAATATTAACTGAGCGGTAAACTCTAGTTTAGTCGGCTTGGTTTTGGCTAACACTCTCACGAGGGTTGGAATATCTTAAATTTGGATTGGTTCAGTCAGGTGATGCGAATGAAGAATATCTGGAGGGATTTGATGGGTAATGGTATTTGGAGCTTGGTTAGTAAAGCCAAGTATATCAAAAAATGCTCCATTGCTGCCTGGATTAGGAGGAAAGGCATGTACTCGGTCAGAAACACATCCATTATTTGGAATGGTTTCTCACAGGTGCTAGGATGGATTTACAAGCGACTGTGTTGGAAAGTTGGCAAGGGTGACAAGTTCCAGATTGGGATTTACCCTGTTGCGGGGATGGAGAGCAATTTCTCACTTTCTTATGGCTTGGTCAGCTACGTACAGGACTATGGCATCATATCTTTGAATTGGGCATGTACGCTTGGGACTTGGAAAGGCTCGGGTGCTTACTAGTTATCGGCAGACGACTTAGAATTGTCTGGTTCTTGGAAGAAGGAGTGGGATCTTTATACGAAAGCATTACAGCAGCTAGGTATCCGTTTCTCCACTAACGAGGACCATCTGGTATGGTATTTCAACAAATCGGTGGGGTAGGTCACGACTCATTTATCTTATGCCTCACTGGTGGGCTATCATTTGGAAATCACCCATGGATGGCACACAAAGGATTTATGGCACTGGAAACTACCTATGAAAATAAAATGTTTCAGTTGGATGGCATTGATGAACAAAATTAGCACTTGGGACAACCTCATCTTTGTTGCCTGTGATTTTGGCAAAGTTGTGACACGTCATATGGTTGTATCACTTGACAGATCGCAGTTTGGGTGATAATATGAGAATTTGGTTTCAAACGGGCCCAAGATCATTATACTTACCTTTGTTTTGTAATTGGGAAATCTGGTTAAGCAGGAACAATGTCATTTTTAATGGCTCCAAACCACAGATTATGGTGGCTGTGTCGACGGGGCTCAGACTACCTTCAGCCGTCAATCAAGCAAAGGCTAAGAATCATTGGTGTCGGACCATCAGTGAAAGCTGCTACAGGATTTTTTGATGAAGCGGCTGCTGATCAATATGGTGGAGCTGGTGTGATACTTTATTTATCCATTGACCACTATTTTTTGTTTCATTTTAGATGAAAAAAAGTACAAACGCCAAGGCAGACTTGCCCTGTGGGTTTTATTGCAGACTGCATTTGTGATGGGCCTCCCTGGTCTATGTGTATACGGTGACTCAAAAACCATCATCGATTGGATAAATAGATCAGCGTCACTGAATGTACTGGAACTTGAGCATTGGTGTACCAGGATCAAGGATTTACATGAAGCTTTCCTCTCCTTCCACTGCGCTCACTTTTACAGAGAGCATAACTAGATTGCAGATAGATTATCAAAGGACGCTCTGAGTCAAACCAATCGTTTATTAATGGTGCAGGATATGGAGGATATTGTTGTATTCAAGAAGTATTACCCACTGGCTTACTTTGAGTAAATTATCACCACGTGTTTGGAAACAAAGACTTTTTGTTGGGACAACTATGATTTTAGTTTGGACAGTCTTTACTGTTTTAGTGTTGTTGGAGCTCGTACCAAGGATGTGAAAGTCTACTTTAAATTTACTTTGTGTATTTTTCTCATGAAGATAGAGGATGACACTGTAATTGTTGAATGACTGGGCATGACTGAGCAATCTTTATGGTTTGTTTACAAGTCCTTTGCTTTAATAAAAAAGGATGGAACTTTTCTTCTAAAAAAACTACCAAATTCTAAAACAAGTTCCGAATAAGATTTAGATGGCTAGTTAATATGCATGCCCTGCCTTATCAAATGCACCATATAAGGAAAGAATGGTGTCGCACAAATGTAAAAAATAACATGATAGCTAGCTTACATGAAACACTTCAAAGGATGGAGATGACACCATAGGTAGCTTGAGTCCCTTAAGAGTCCACTGCTAATCTCAATAGGAGGTAAAGTTAAGATATAAAAATAGAAAGAGGATTTGTTGATTAAGGTTGTTGAATTTGTTTTTGTTTTATAAAATCTAAGATATAAAAAGAGAAAGAGGATTTGTTGATTAAGGTTGTTGAATTTGTTTTTTTTTTATAAAATTTGGTTTTATGTTTTGTAGGATTTATACATGTCATTACAATATTGACAAAATGTTTTATTTTCCCAATTGATTTAGGTGAGCTTACTTGGCTTATTCTAGTGCATATTAGTAAAAGGGAGCCAGACAGAAAAGAGATTATTTCATGTCTCTTGTAAACTTAAAAAAAAAACTTCTTTTACCCATTGTCTCTTGCAACCAATTATAATTATGTTTCTTGCTTGTCCAAGTTCCAAGGTAGGAATGTGAGAAAGAAAAGGAATATGGGGTAAAAGAAAAAAGTGATGGGATCCATAAGAATGGGGGTGTGAAAGGAGTGGTTTGGCAAGGCGATTGGATGTTGGTTCCAAAATGAATAGGGGTTTGAGGGTGAGAATCTTCAATGAAGTTCTATAAATGGAGGGTTACCACTATTATGGCTACACATCATGAGGACAACCAAAGCAAATGGAGGAGAATGTGGACTTTGTAAATAAAAAACTTTGTGACTAGAGGTAAAAATTGTTGTAATGGAATCAATAGCGGTCACCAAGCCACTTCTTAGCTCTTAGATCTTCAAAATAAAGAAAGGGTACAAAAGGGAGAGTCCGTGAATGACAAAGTAACATAGAAAAACAACAAAACAAAAAGGAACAAACTTTTGGCAAGAGTGCCCACTATGGGAAGGAAGAGCTCACAAGAGAAATTTAAGGCTCAAAGAAAAGGATGTGATTCCTAAACTAAAAGAATCACACGTCGTTTATAGAAAATGGGCAGTAAAAATGCAACAACAAGCAAATTTATGAGCTTTTAGAAAAAGGCACTCTATTTTTAGGGAGAAAAATGGTTTAGTGGAAAACAAGCAAAACCAACTATCTATTTCGCAAGAAACTAGCAAATAGTTGTTTAGCAAAGGAAAATAAACTTGCAAATGGGCATAAACATGTAACAATTTTTAGATCCACATGAAAGGAAGCAAGTGGTTATATTCTCAAATGAAAAAAAGGTTTGAACCAAAGGTAAATGTATGTGGCTTTCATTCTTGAAACAAAAGGATGAATCGTGTCAATTCACATTGTTGTATGTATTCATGTCCAAATCAAATGTGGGTAAGTTCACCTATCAATATCGACAACATTAAATGTAAGTGGCCATACATTGAGTCGAAGTCACAATAAGGCCTATGGAAGATGCTCTATGAAGTCCTACCAAAGGGCATGTGTTATAGAACATCACAAAAAAAATCCTCTTGAGGTGACCCTAAGCAAGTGAAACTCATGAGGAAGAAGTCTACAAGTATGTTGTGGTATTCTCAATGAGGAAATTTGAGTTGGGCATAGAAGAGAGGGTGCTATTGTCATCATCAAGATCAAGTTTTCTAGTGTCACTATTATTCAATATTGAGTGTGTATCTATTTTTTGGTTGTCTATTGTTCTTGTGGAGGGTGCACTAGTTGATGCCCAAGATATTGTGACTTCAAAACTATGATTGAAAGCCAATATTAGTTACAAGAGGAACTATTTAGTGGGAGAAGGACACACTCAATTGTTGGGAAAGCCATATATTATTCACATGTGAAATTGCATCTATCTATAGTTAGTGCGTTGGAGTCTGTACAATTCAAGGAAAGGGTTATGGTCATCATTGTTCTCACCCAACAACCCTCATTAAGCATGCGACAGGAAACGTGAAGCTTGTCACACGTTTGGAAAAGGAATAAGAAGTTTGTAGTTCCATCTTCACTCACAGGCAGTCAAAATAAGCAAGGTACAACCATTATAATTCATTATTTTTTATGTTGTTACACCGAGTGTGGAGTTATTGTTAAATCTTGGATTGATACTACACTTAAATTATGTTTAAAACTATCATTTTCAATCCATTCTGTAGCATTAAAACATTGCTTAATGCATCATTGAGATTGTTGTAACAATGACTAAGTTCCATAGTTGTTTGTAAACTCTGTTCAACAATTTGATGTCCAAATGCATTAATGAATGATGTGTGAAATGGGTCCTATGTACCGAGTATCATTGGGGAAATTAAATATGAAATATGCAATGCAAACTTCCTTGTCAACACCACATTAATATTTAGATTTAAGGCAAACAATAAGCTACAACCTGTGCATGTTAAGTATTTTACAGAAGATATCACTCGTGATACTTTGACAATACTAAGGATTTGAGTTGGCATATTGGCCTACATCAATTGACAAAAGAAAACCAAGTATTTGGCACAATTCCTAAACTAAAACAGTTCAGCAGAAAGCCAAGAAAACCACTTAGTTGGGCCAGGAACATTACAATGATATTACAGTGGCTATGGCGAACAGTCAAAACAATGCAAAGGATAATGTAGCAAGAGAGAGAGATGAGGATATTACATTTTCTATAAGGGAGTATATGGTGCATGGTGAGGCATTTAACACAACCATGTCATTCAAATAGTTTTGCACCATCAAGCATTCGTAGCGGTATGAAACCTATAGGTGCTATGACTGCAAAGAACCATGGGAGTCAGGCCATAGGTGCAAGGGAAAGGATAAGGTGCACTATATAGAGGTACTTATCCACAATGAATATAATGGTAAGGAGGAGACAGTTAGCATATAATAGGGTGAACCATTCAAGTGAAAGTCGTCGCACCTTCAGGCCACAAGGGAGGAGTCTCGCGTGATGATTATGTATGAGGAGCATACAAAGTTACATATACTTACGGGAAGTTTGGACAGAAAGAGTTGTGAACATGGACATGTTTTGCGATGTGGAGATATCAAGACACTTCTATTGGAGGAACCACTAAAGGCTCAAGGTTTAGCTACAGAGGAGTTAGCTAAGCACATTCTGTGTGGACCAGACAACATGGGATTGTATGCATCCATGTATTGGGCGGATAAGTATATGACATATATGGAGTGACACAGGGATATAGGTTCAACTCACATAAGTGGAGTGTTGGATAGAGTAACACATTCAAGATACCCAATGGAAGAGAAGGATACAACTGCATATAGTAGGATGCATGAGGGTACACAGAAACACAGTGGGGTATAGTGGAGCATCAAAGTGTTTCCTCCAGGGAGACCTCCTGACAAAGTCATTAAGAATATCATTGACTTGAGGTTACCTAGGATCAAGGAATGGCCTTTTGAGGTGTTTGTGCAGCTTATGATTTCTTGGCTCATTAAGGACAGTCCGATGGAGTCTTGTGTTAGTACTTAGCAAGACAACATGATGGATAGAGGATATTTCACACCTTACAGGATAATGTGGGACCCTAGTGACTTTATCATTGACACGAGGATTCGAGATAGTTCTTATAGTTATTAAATCTTGGAGTTCCATGAGAGGAGGATGCAAATGGGGCATGATGGTTGGACAATTATGATCATATGGAGAAACGCCAGCATGGTGGTATATTTATGAGATTTGATTGGGACCCATGGATTTCACTATTAGGTGGTTCAATAGTTGACAGAGAGGCGAGATCCAGTTCTTGATTTCATGATTTTGGGTCCATTATGGAGTAGTTATTTGAAGGGTTGATCGAGTTGTTGCAGTATCAAGATGCCCTATCTATCGATAGTGTCCAAGAGGATTCTTATGATAGTATTTTATCGAACCACAAGGCGAGCTTCACCTCTTCCCGGTTGGTGTGGGACGCTGGTATCATTTCCAATTTAAATCCAATTCATTCCATGGAACGACAGGTTATGGTGGCATTGCTTAAGGATAAACAATCTTTGGGGATGGAGGACTGTAATGTCCCCAATTTTAGGGTTACTTGTTTTGAAGTTGGGATAACTCCTAAGGCTATAGTCAATGAATAAAGGGAGTCATTGTTGATGTCACTTAGCTAAGAAAAGTTTTTTATCGAAAGAAAAGTGACTAATAACATGATGGATGGCATTGGATGTTCCATGGTATTGACCATTGTATTGTTTATCTCTAGAATAAGTAACTAATAACATGATGGGTGGTATTGGATGGATGGTGTTGGATGTTCCATGGTAAAAGTGACTAATAGCATGATGGATGGTATTGATTGTTCCATGGTATTGTCCATGGTATTGGAGTCTAGATAATGTTTAAAAGAGAGGTAATGCCTCATTAGGGGATGTGTTGATTTGGATATTGATTTCTTGTAACTATCAAGGAGTTGTCCAGATTTTTTGTTTGGGTTTGGAAAACTCCATCCATCCATTGTGGTTTAGTTTTGATGGCGATACAAATCCACCCTAGCTAGAGGAGGGGGAGGATCCATTCAGGGTCTTCACTTGAGCTTCATCTTTTGGTTTGGCGTCACTTCAAAGTTCTTGTGAGTGCATTTTGGTAGTTTCTCTAGCAACCATAGTTATTGTATTGTATACCATTTATTATTCATAATAAAGGTGCCAAAAATATTTCTCTATTTTGGTGTGTTCTTGATTGTTCCCAGTCCGTTTGATGAAATGTTGATGAAAATGCAAAATGTGGTGAAAGTTATAAATCAATGTAAAATTGTTAAATTCACAACAAGGTGTACCTATATTCACATCAAGGATATTACAAACGCATACAATTGTTTGTATATTACACATCATAGGAATCATAATAAATGTTTATCATACTAAAATTCATACCCAATATGTAACGCAACTAATTGTATGCCAATTAGGGTTTCCACGTCAAAGCATTCCAATATGACTATCAACCTTAATATGAATGTGTCATGACATGAAATCATATGCTATAACCCATAGATATCCCTGGTAATTATGCCTAAAAAACCGCATACAAGGAATTGTGTTTAGGAGGCATGGAATTATTTGTATTTCAAATCTAAACAAACAACAAACTAGGATGGCACCTAGGTTCCTACTTTAAATCAAGAGGAAAAAACATAGTATATGTTCGATGATATTAACATTTGTGAGAATGGATATAAGTACAAATAAAGTAAATTAGTCCAATGTGTAACGTTGTGGCTATTGTTATAATTTACCCTATGCCATAATTTAATTATCACCATTCTTAGATCCTAGGAAATAAATATAAGATAACAAACCAAGAAGAAAATTTTATCCATAGGCAATGTTTAATAACCCAATTCTTCAAGAACTGACACAACTTGATAATTGGCATGAGAAAATGATAACTCACTAAAAAAGATCAAAACCATACCATGTGAATCACTGAAATCATAAATAACATTGCATACTAATCACATACTTACATGTAGTTTTAAACAATATATTTTTTAGGCATGTTTTACTATATAACTTTGTTATGATTTATAATCCTCCCTTGTCCAAATTGTCTATTAGTTTATATTTTCCTAACTTAGGAGTCATTTAGTTATTATTGGGTCCACTAGTACCATTGGATCCACTTGGCCTAATGGGGCCACATGTACCACTCACTAGAGTGTGGGGAACACCGATAGAGGATAATTGGAACTGACTGCACCTTCATGCATCCGTTTAGGCACCTCCTATACCAATCCCTACAATTTAGGAGCCACTAGGAGTGTCGGCGCCAACCTCCTTCAGTTGTTGGCAGTTGGTAACTAGTTAAGCTTCATTATGCTTAGTTACATTCAGTTAGATATCCTCCAGTTCAATTAGCACCAGTTATGCATGGCTGCATGTGGCAAGGCACGAGTTCTCACCTACTTCTCACCCACCACTGTAGTTAGACTGGTTTGATTGATTGTAACTGATTGAGAGACTGGATTAGACATATGGAGTTAGCTAGATGAACTTCAATATTGACTTAGACACTTCTAGTTAGTCATGCAGTCATATTGAGTTGGTAGATTCAAATTCATCTCTCATGATTCGAATTCTCCTTTATGTATTACCATTGTATACTGCTGGGATGTAATGAAGTTTGTATTGTAATTATACTGATCAATACTTGTTCGTTTCTTGTGAGATTTGTTTTGTTCAGTGTGTATTATTCATTCCTTTTCACTGCATAATAATTAAGAATCTGATTGCACTCATTTCCTGAAGATCTAATGGCACAATAATTCTAATATGGTATCAAAGCCATCTTATGCAAGCTTTAAGTCTGTCTAATCTCCATTGTACACCAGAAGTAGTTGTGTTTCCATAGAAGTCTCGCAAAGATTGCCTTGCTTCCTTTGAATTTATTCAGAGTGGTGGTGCAAGCATGACGGACCCTGAGAAAGTGTACATGTCGAGAGGGAAGGCTTGATTCTAACATAGTGCGAATGGTTTTGGTTTTGCAGCGAATTTCTATAGGTGCTACGTAGCTTAATTGAAGATATTGTCTAATCAGCAGGAGAATTATGGATTCTCAACCTTCCACACCCCGGATCCTAACACCCTTTAATTATGTTGATTGGAGGGAAGATATACAGGTTTCCTTATGCAACAAGGGCTTGTTTAGGATGATTATGGGAAGGGAGGTTGAGCCCCATCATCCAGCTGAGAAAAAAAAAATTTGAACCACTTAGATGAAGCTTTTGGCTTTCTATGTACTCACATATCCATAGACCTCATCTTTCACCTTGAAGGTTTAAGGACTCCCAAAGAAGCTTGGGACAAGCTTGAAGTCTTGTTTGGAAAGCAATATGAGCTTCGAGGACACTTTTTGGAGAACGAGTCGATAGCCTTACAACCGAGCAGTTTCGAGACCATAATCATCCTAAACAAGTTGATAGCCTTGATAGCCTTGCTTCCTTTGAATTTATTCAGAGTGGTGGTGCAAGCATGAAGGACCCTGAGAAAGTGTACATGTCAAGAGGGAAGGCTTGATTCTAACATAGTGCGAATGGTTTTGGTTTTGCAACGAATTTCTATAGGTGCTACGTAGCTTAATTGAAGATATTGTCTGATCAGCAGGAGAATTATGGATTCTCAACCTTCCACACCCCGGATCCTAACACCCTTTAATTATGTTGATTGGAGGGCAGATATGCAGGTTTCCTTATGCAACAAGGGCTTATTTAGGATGATTATGGGAAGGGATGTTGAGCCCCATCATCCAGCTGAGAAAAAAAAAAATTTGAACCACTTAGATGAAGCTTTTGGCTTTCTATGTACTCACATATCCATAGACCTCATCTTTCACCTTGAAGGTTTGAGGAATCCCAAAGAAGCTTGGGACAAGCTTGAAGTCTTGTTTGGAAAGCAATATGAGCTTCGAGGACACTTTTTGGAGATCGAATTGATAGCCTTACAACCGAGCAGTTTCGAGACCATACAACAATTCTTTACCAAATTCAAGTCTCTTGCACTTCAATGCAGACAATGCAGAATAGAAATAAAGGATGAGCATCATGTGCTCTTCATACTAAACAAACTAGGTACTGAGTATTTTGTATTTGTCTCAATCTTCCATTCTGAAAGAGATTCAATTCCCAGTTGGAAGATTCCCAGGAGCAAGAGAAGTTGGTCCAGATGGGAGTTCTCCAGACTTCCAAAAACCACGCTCTACTAGTGACAGACTCTACCAAAGCGCAAGATAAAGGGAGACCTAAGGGAAGGAGCCTAAATCATATGATTCAAATGTTAAAGAAAATTAGAATACATTTAAAGGAGCTTGGATCTCCAAGAAGAAGAAAAAGTGTCCCTATTGTGTGAGGGGTTTTCATCCAGAAGACTCGTGCATGAAGAAGACCCTCAACCAGTTGAAAACCCTCCTTGTAAAAAACAATATTTCCCTTCCACAAGGTTTTGATATGTCTGATTATGGAGATCATACTGAAGAAAATGAGAGATTCCATGCCTTGAAGGAATTCCTCACTCTTTCGAAGGCTTACTTGATAGATTCTGGAGCATCCAACCACATGGTTGCCTCTAGGGAATCCTTCATCACTTCCACTCTATCAGGAGGACCTAGCAGTCATATGGGAGACGAATCTAAAATACCAGTTGTTGAGAAAGGTTCAAATAAAATCCAGCATGCATAGTTCAAGAATGCACTCTATGTGCCTTCTCCTACATCAAAGGAAATTGTTGAAGATGAAGAAGAACAAGAATCTTCCACACAATCAATTCGAATCGAAGAAAGTCTCCTTAGAGTGACTCCTTCTCCTACTGCTCCGAAAGTTTATGAGATATTTTATATATCATATTCTCACATGGAAGATCCAAAAGAAGACATTCAAATATCTGTTTTTGAAGAAAAACTCTCCTTCCATTCTATGCAAAAATTCTCCAATGATTCTTCTATTTTAAATTATGTGCATAGTTTACCGGTGATTGTTTCAGAATATGAAGAGGAATTTGATTTATCTATCTCTAATGATGTTGTTGGTGTGTAGATAAGTAATACCATGGGTTTTTTGGAAATAATATCAGATTGTAGAAGTGATTCATTCACTCTCATTGATCTAGAGCTTCCAGTAAATTCCTACATGATTGCATGCACCAATTCTCATAATTTTGAAGAAGGAGAAAATTGTGCATCTACCATCTTGATGGAGAACACTCTTGGATCTGATATGAACCTATTTGGATCTTATCTAACATTATTTGGTTCAGGTTTTAATTTTCAAGAGATTTCAATAATGCTTGTAGCTGCTCTCATCAATTTTGGTGTGAAAAATCAAGTACAACAAGTCTCCTTCAAAATTGTTGCTGGGGATTTGATTTCAATCCACACTTTTGGATCTAATATGAAATTATTTGGATATGATATGATATTATTTGGATCTGATATGATTTTTTTTTCAATTTTTAATTTCCAAGATCCGTCAGTCATGCTTGTAGTCGGTTTCAACAATTTTGGTGTGACAAATCAAGTACCGCAAGTCTCCTTCAAACTTGTTGTTGGGGATTTGATGTTAGTTTCCTCTTATGAGTTTTCTGATATTGTATTTTGTGAATTATTGGTTATTTGTGAAGCTATATCTGATTATGGAGCTCAAGCATTCGCTCTCCACAGTCCCATGGATTCTTTACCTATCTATTTTATCACATGCGCATCTCCTCATAGAACTAGTAAAGATGGAGACATTCTGCATTCTCCTGGACACTTGCTCCTAACACTTGGGGCTGATTTTAACTCACATGGTTTGATGTTCAAGGATGCAATATATCAGTTTCTTGTGCATTCCTCATATGGTTCGAATTCTCAAGCACTTTTGCTCTCTCATCAGTTGATTTTAGTTGCTCCACATGGGTTCAGTTTTCATTGTGCAGTTGTTTATATTTCTGATTCAGTTGAGCATTTTCTTCTTCTTCCAAAGAGGAAAATTCCTCTAGATATTTCCCTTAGTTTGGAGAGGTTCACATGCACAACTTCGGGATGTTGCTGCACAGAAGAACCATAGTGCTGCAAATTTGCACCAGAGTTTCTGCAAGTTATTTTCTAAGGAGGAAACTTATTTTCTTCTAAAAATAGCTTGTATTTCATGTTCCTACTTATTTTGAGGAGGGGGGGTTCCCATGAGGTTTTACCCTATTTCCTCGTTTTATTAAGCAGCATTTTTTATCTTTTATATTGTATATGGGTGACTTTTTTCCTTGTTTCCAGGGCCCACAGTTGTCTAAGTTAGGATTCAGGGGGGGTGTTAGGATTTATAATACTCCCTTGTCCAAATTGTCTATTAGATTATATTTGCCTAACTTAGGAGTCATTTAGTTATTATTGGGTCCACTAGTACCATTGGGTCCACTTGGCCTAATGGGGTCACATGTACCAGTCACTAGATTGTGGGGAACACCAATAAAGGATAACTGGAACTGATTGCACCTTCATGCATCAGTTTAGGTGCCTCCTAGACCAATCCCTACAATTTAGGAGCCACTGGGAGTGTCGACGCCAACCTCCTTCAGTTTTTGGCAGTTGGTAACTAGTTAAGCTTAGTTATGCTTTAGCTAGATTCAGCTAGATATCCTCCAGTTCAGTTAGCGCCAGTTATGCATGGATGCATGTGGGAAGGTGCCAGTCCTCACCTACTTCTCACCCACCACTGCAATTAGACTGGTTTCATTGATTGTAACTGATTGAGAGACTGGATTAGACACATGGAGTTAGCCAGTTGAACTTCGATAGTGATTTAGACACTTCTAGTTAGTCATGCAGTCAGATTGAGTTGGTAGATTCGAATTCTCCTTTATGTATTACCATTGTATACTGTTGGGATGTAATGAACTTTATACTGTAATTATACTGTGCAATACTTGTCTATTTCCTATGAGATTTGTTTTATTCAATGTGTATTATTCTTTCCTTTTCACTGCATAATAATTAAGAATCTGATTTGACTCATTGCCTAAAGATCTAATGGCACAATAATTCTAATAAACTTTTGGGTTCCTTACAAAATGTTTGGGATTTTTACAAATGTTATTAGAGAGAGGTTACACCACTTAGACCTCTCAGGATGTAAAATTGTAAATGTCAATAAACTAACAAATTGGTTATTTCTTTAAACAAGTAGGAAGAATAAAAGAGTATAAACAATGGTTGTCAACATAAGGAACCTAACCCTCAAGAAAATGTTAATTGAAACGTCTCAGAAGCCCTTATAATGATATATCTTAACGACAAAAGTGAACAGGAGACTCCTTCAGGAGTGCTTGAGACTATGATAAGTTTAATAGTTTAATTACAAAGTTATAAAGCATATAATGAAAAGTTGATGAAAGCACAACATGAACATTAAGAATTAAATGAAGTCTTCCTACATAATTTATCTAAAATCAAAAGGCAGAAAGTTCAATGCAAACTTCTAGCAATGTTGGAATGAATTCCCATTATAAAGAAACCTCACATTTACGAAACTTCAAGTGATAGGACAGATAGTTGTGAAAAAATATCTAATAAGAAGGGAACTAGTAATGAAATTTATGAGAAAGGTGAAACTGAGAAATCAACACCAAAAGAGAAGAGGAAATTTAGATACCATATAATAGGGGAATATAAAAAGATAAAACCGCCAATGTCAAAACCCCAAATATTCACAAAAAATTAAAATTTTGAGATAACAACAAATGCTAAAACCTGCGGTTTACTAACAGCTAAAGGTTAGCAATAAAAGAAATAGTCAAGTGATTAGTTTTACTAAATTTCAATTATGTTAACTCAACAGTTCATTTTTGTAACAAGAATAAGGTTTACTTGCGTATTGTTTTATTTCAGTTTACTGATGAGTTTCTTCATGTCAAGTAGGTAGAATCTAACTTTTGAATCCGGGGCTTACTTAGCATTTGTGCTAACCCAGAATATTACTGGTTCTTACAGTTTTACAGGTATGATCGAACGAGTAACGTTTAAAAATTCATAAAGTATCCAGCAATGTTTTATTTGCAATTATAAATCTTAGTAATTAAGCTGCTAAATTCCAAACAACTTCTGTGAGGTAAAACCATTTGGCTTCCTTCAGTTTTTCTTGTAATAAAGTTCAGAAGTACGTAGCGACAGTAAGATATGTTTTGTGGCTCTAAAATTATAATCTTAGTCATGAAGTAACTTTTACTTTAGTCTGCATAAATTGCAATGTTATAATGATTGTTTTGTCAGTATGTAAACATTAACACATTATCTTATCTATATAACAATTGTTCGACATTTATTTTCTGTGAGGTAACTTACAGCTTGTAAACCTCTTGACAGTATAAGTTTGATTTGTACAAACAAAAACCATAAAGCCTTCTCACATGAAATCATTGTTTGCCTATACTTTAACTTCATGTCGAACCATGTGGTTCTAATAATTCTGGACTCAAGTAGGATCATTCCTATTCAATTTCTTAAATTTTCTATGATACTTCTCTTGTATTCAAATTACTGTCTACAAACAGTTTTTCTGAGATTGATGCTTTCGAAACAGGTCGACTTCCTAGTTATTTTTTATAATTCTATAACCACTTTACTAACCAATAGACATGGTGAATCATTAGTAAATACCAAGTTGAGTCACAACAAAAATCCATCAAAGTTTCGTCGCTTTGAACTATGTAAAAAAATTTCATAAAAGTGTCTTTACAAAACACTTTGTCATTTTCTTAGTTTTGTTACCAATTGATTTATTAGTTCCTATATGACTTATAGACATGCATAAGCCATTTAATAGATATTTAAGTCTATCATTAGTTCAAGGTCATAAACAAGTTTTAAAAAGAGTTTATGATTCTACATAAACTACATTTTGCCACTTATAAATATTACAACTTGAAAAGTCATTTTTACAAAAGATTAACCATGTATAAACTATATTGTTTCTACATAAGAAAGCTATAGGTGTTTGGTGGTTAAATTGAGCTCTTCTATATGATAAAGACTTCTATCCATGTCAAGGTTGATGTTTAAAGAAAAGGGATTACTAGCATCCATATTATATTAGTGATGTTACAATATATTAGTCATATGGTTAATGAATATAGTGAGTTATATGCATGAATGATTTCGGTATTAACCAAAGTTTAAAGGTGTCACTTCTTGCTAGGTCAACTTAATTCACCACGTTGATAATCTAACCCTGACCTAGCATATCATAAAATGAATGGTGTGATCGATTTACAAGGCAATAATTTGGTGATGATATAATTTATGCATCGTGATTCAAATGATTAAATAATTGGTTATTATGTATGCAGGCGACTATAGAAAACGGTGAGAAAATGAACCACTACATGGTTTGATTTAACATGACCACGTGGTCTTCTCCTGGCCAATCATGGAAGATATAAGAACTTTCATAACCCTAACCCTTTTCATTTCTCCTCTGCAGTTCACGCTGGCGCTTGAGGCTGCTCTGCTTGGCTTTCATGGCGGCCATCAATCCTCTTCTGCTCCAATTGTCTCGAGTCTTGGGTTAGCATTGCCTTTAACTCCGGTGTTTGGTTTTAAATGCATTCTCAATGGCTGTGATTTCTCACTCTGCAAAATTTGTTGAGTCTATCGTTGCCCTTGGCTTACTGTCTGTGCAATCTTCCTTTCATCGTCCTCGTGGCTCATCGTTGCGTGAGGTTTAGTCTTCAGGATGTTGGGTCTATATTTTTCAAAGTCTGTTGGTGACAGTGCTTTTACAAGACTATTCACCATTTCAAACACAGGTAAATTTTTTTTTTTTAATGTTCATTTAATTTGCAGCAGGTGTTTTTGCTGTCACAGTAGCATAAAACGAATTTAAATTTGTTTCCCTTCTGACTTTTGTATTTTAAACTTCTTGCAAGGGCTTGCAACCATAGACATCCACGATGGAGGAACTATGCAGACTGTCTTCAAATGCCGTGGCTTGTGGCTTAATGCGGGTAAGGCCTGTGTTCAATGTGTTGGGTTTTACCCTACTTGTATCAGGGTGGTCATTTGGAATAACCCAGGGTTTGGGAAAGCCTTCCTCGACTCGCCATAAGTTATGTGGTTTATTTTATAGGTCGTTTGTTGATTTACCCAGTTTCAAACCCTTGCTAGTCGATGGGTAGACTCGGTTTTAAACTGAGCAATGTAAATAGTTTTTGATGTTTAGCTTACGACTTGTTTAAAATTTAAATAATGGCTCTCCTGTAAAGACAGTTCTGTCTTCAAGCTTATCTCGGTTTATCGTATGCTTAACATCATGCTCTGTGTACTCCGGGTTTTTATCCTTCTCGACTGTAGATTAAGTTTTGTACTCTGTTTAAAGTACTTCGTAAAAGTTTATAATTAATGTTTTTAAGACTGATACTTACAGTCATAGTTTAGTTATAATTCGTGCTCATTTTTTCTCATAGTTACGAGCTAGGGTTTATCCTGTGGAAACCCTTGTTTTTAGAATAAATTATTCTACCTAATTTTTTTTTACAATTTCTATTACTTATTTAGTTTGATTGTTAACTAATATTACAATGTGTTGTGGAAATTCTAGTTTATAGTAATTACTAATGTCTTTTTGTTTGTCCTTAAAGGACTGTCACTAATTCATAATAACCTGGTTATGTAATGGTTACATCATCCAAATAATTTGGTTTATGACTTCGATGTATTGACATTTGTAATTATAATATATATAAGGGTTTTTAACCCTGTCTTTCGCTTTCACAGATACACCATGTTTGTAAAAATAAAAAGGAACAGTTCTTTTTATAAGTATACATTTTGTATATGTTGTTCATTATTGTATTTTATCTCTGTGTAATGAAATTAATTTGTTCTTTAATGGTTAGAAAGAACTAATCTTATTGTTTATCCTAGGTTACTATAGTATATAAATAATACTGGTAGATCTATGCTCAGAAATATGAGCTAGGGTTTTTACCCTATTTAACTTTTACAATAATGATTTATGTATTGTTATTTCGTTAAGTTCGATTACTATCAAAAGAGTTTAAAATTATTTTAATGGCTTGAGGAAATCCAAGTTAGGGTTTATGGAAATAATCTTTGTTCTTTCTTTAAAGATTCCTCCAGTTTATAAAAGAATTTCTTTTGATTTATAAACGATATTGTTTATGTTAATAATAATATTATTTGTGTTAATAATAATATTATCTGTGAATACTATATTCTCTTAAGTTTATATTTGCATATATATTTTATTAATAAAGACTGAGAACAGTCTATAATAGTTTAGTTTATTCAATAGGATTATTTTTGTAAGTTTGGTAAAAAGAATTGAGGATTTTCAAACCTGTCATTCTTCCTTTACATATAATTTGTCTGTAAGAGTTTAAGAACAGTTCCTTGTTAATAATACTTTAAGTATAGGTTACTAATGTCTTTTAGTTATTTTAATTCTAAAGAAAAGAATACTGTGAGAGTTATTAAGTTCTTTATTAATGTACTCCTTATCTTGAATTAGTTTATCTTTAGAATTTAATTAGGTTAACAATCCTTACTTAGGGTTCAAATAGTTGCAGGTTAAATTAGCTATTAATATTAGGAAATGATATAAACTAACAGAACTATATTTAAACCCTTACTTAACATAAATAAATAAGCATTATAACTGTGACATTTCTATTTCTTCTGTTTCAGGTTAGATGTATAGTTTGTAAAGGAAAGTGTTGTGTAAAAGGATCACTTACATACTTGAACACACTGCTATTAGTAAAATAATATGACCCTTTTCTTTTTCTAGCATTCGTAATACACAGTCTGGTTTTAACAATAACCTAACTAAGCATATTAATATTCTTTTCTGAAAGCAACTATCTACAGAAAGAAAAGATTCCAATACTCTGAAAAACATAAATAATTTTATTCATTTCAGATTCCTATCATATCTTCATCTATTTTAAACACACTACCTGTGCTAGAGTACGGTCTGGTTTATCCTAGATGGGGAAAAACATAGGTAGGATTATTTTTCATCAAATACAAATTCAGCATTCAAATAACTAAAATATTACAAGCTTTAACAGTTCACTACAAAACATTTAAATCATTCATTATTCATTCATTCTCAGATATAAACTTTTAACACAATAATAAAAGACTGTGGAACATGTTTTAAAGTTGGATAAAAACAGCGTTGGGAGGCCATTCCTCCCTACCAACTCCTAGAGAGCGCTCAAACAACGACTTCTCAGGACCCCCGAGCCTGTTCCTGGTCTCCTTGGCCAAGAATTGGTGGAGCAAGCAACAAAATACTAGTCCAATGACTCAGTAATAACTCTGCACTCAGCAGCAAGATATTTCAGCTGAAAAGTTGTACTAGATCACTTCTTGTAGTTTTACCCCTCAAACACCTTCCACAAATTCCCTTCCCAATGAAATCCTTTGAAGTACATTCACGTGAATGATTCTCCTCTTGGAATGAGCAGCCTTAGCTCTCTTCAATGGGATTTTTATTAAGATTGCCTAGGTCTTTTTGGGTTAGTTGTCATTAATTGAGCCACCTACTATGATCCCACTTTCTTGGGGGATCATGACCCCAAATGTAGGGAGGTTTCCACCTGCAACATTGGAAGTGTTTGAGGATGTTGCGACTTGTCTATTTTCTCTCCGCCCAGTCTCCTCCACCAACTTGACCAGTAACACTCTTTTTAACAGCTCTCCCAAGCTATTGTCTCCACTTTTATTTATTTATAATTAAATATCCGTAATTACATTCAACATCTTTTACTCTACTGAGTCATCAATTACAACTTAGCATAAAATGTAACATAATGTCTTGACATAAAATCAAATAAGATAATATTATTTTGCAAAATTGGGGCATGTGACAGCCAATGTTTAACACAGTGACAAAGACAAGGGTAGAATCTGAGTCATGGTTATTAGGCATGAGTAAGTAATTCCATATTTATGACTACTCTAGTAACATGAAAGCTAGAATGGTGATCTATTACCTAAATGGTACGACCAGTATGTGGTGGCAAGACCTTAAACTGGTTTGAGGAAACAAGGAGAAGGAAATAGTCTTGAAAAAATTTAAGAAGTTTTCCAAATGAAATACTTTTAGAAATATATTTCAAGGGAAAAACAAAATAATTTTATGAATTCAAATTAAGTGTAGATGACCATGGATGACTTTATTAATAAGTGTATGGAACTTTGAAGACATGTGGTTTATATTTCATATGAAAAGGTTAAAATTCAACGATCTCTAATTTGTTTGTCAAAATATTATAAGAACGTAATAGAATTTGATGACCCTAAATAATTAGAAGAGACTATGCGAAAAGCCAAGCTATGTTATGAACAATATAAACATAGATTGGAAATGCCTAAGGCATGTAAAGATAGGAAACAAGACATATCTAAACAAAGAAGGAAAGTTTTTTAACCTCTACCATTTATAACATGTCCAAAAGTCTTCAAGGTAATAATTATAACATAAAAAATAACCAACAACACCCATTAGTCCAAAGTGGGACAAAATTTGTTGGCTTTGTAAATAAAAGGCGAAGTGAACCTGCTAGGGAACCTTTAAAGTGTTGGGGTTGTGGTGAACCATATCTACTCAAAACATGTCCATACAAAGATAAAGGAAACTTAACTGTATATAATGTTCAAGAAGTTGCAACGGTTAATGATGTTGGAAGAAACATTCTCAGGTTGATTGTTGCATTAGAGGATGGGCTATCCAGCCATCAATCTTCTATGGTGGAAATAGAAGGTAAAATCTATGGAAAATCTATATCTATTTCAATTGAACCAAGATCAAGTTTAAGTTATATTTCACCTTGAGTAGTATAAGCATGTAAGCTAAAAAGGTGAAACACCAAAAAGTTGGGCTAGTTCAGTTAGCTACAAGCATAAAATGAAAAGTAATAGATTTAGAAATTAACTGTCTTTTTTAGTTGAATGGGATAAGACAAAGGAGGATGTAAACATTTTGCCTCTAGGATCCTATGATGTTCTCACATCGATGGATTGGATAGAATTTTGCAAAGTAATATTGAATTGTTATACTTGTGAAGATGATAAAGGCGGTCCTAGAATGATAAAAGGCATACATGTAATAGTCTTAGTTAGACAAATTTCAGCATTATAGCTGAAAATATGTGCCAAAAAGGGATGCAGGTTGTATGCAGTGAAATTAATGAATTATTCAAATGATAAGGATTAATCATCTTTAGAATATTATTGCGTCGAGAGGAGCTCTACAGCCCAGTATGAGGGAGATCTTGTAACGTTTGTCGATATTATGTCAACCAAAAATAATATTGCCAGTATGGGAGAGAATAAAAAATAAAAATTTAATTATCCGTCAAAATAAATGTTGGCCACAAAACAACCTAATATTGAGGAGATCTTGTAATGTTCCTGTCTAACAAAACAATAAAAAATTAAAAAATTAATTATCCGCCAAAAAAAAATGTCAGAAAAACAACACAATATGGGGGAGATGTTGTAATGTTTCTAACTAACAAAATAATAAAATTGAATTATCCGCAAAAATATGTTGGATTTGCACATGGTTTTTAAACCATGTGCAATGCCTCCTAAACAACCCATGGTTTTATTGTACATGGTTTAGGAGGGTCTTGCAAATGGTTTTAAAACCATGTGCAAGACCTCCGAAACAACCCATGGTTTTATTGTACATGGCTTAGGAGGGCATTGCAAATGGTTTTAAGACCATGTGCAAGGCCTCATAAACAACCCATGGTGTTAGGAGGACCTTGTACATGGTTTTAAAACCATGTATAGGGGAGATGTTATAATGTTCATTCCTAACAAAAAAAAAACATTATATATCGGCCATAAATAATATTAATATTAATAATAAAAATATTATATGTCAACCTTAAATAAAAATATGTGTCTTTTGGTTTGAATCAAATGAATGTCTATATATAGGACACACCAAAGATGATAGCCCCTTAAGTGCAATACTTAAGAATATTTTTGCACCTCGAGAGATTTGATCCCCCTTGGCACTTGATAGAGCATAGAATTTGGATCTATGCTGGTATAGTCATTAGAGAGTTTCGAGATGTGTTTCCTATTAAAATTCTAGGATTACCACCTAAATGGGATATTGATCTCACCATTGATTGGACACCTGGATTTGCACCTATATCCAAGGCTCGTTATAGAGTGAGTATTCTAGAGTTAACAAAATGAAAAATGCAATTACAAAAATTATTTTTAAAAAAGTACATTAGGCTTAGCGTGTCCCTGTGGGGAGCACTTGTTTTGTTTGTAAAAAATAAGGATGGTATATTTAGATTGTGCATTGACTATAGGCAATTGAATAAGATGGCCTTTAAGAATAAGTATCAATTGCCTAGAATCAATGATTTGTTCGAACAAGTTGGAGGAGCAAAAATAAACCTTAGATCAGGATACCTTTAGGTCATATTAGAAGACAAAGTTATTCATAAAACAACTTTCAGAACTAGATATAGTCATTATGAATTTGTGGTTACGCATTTTGGCCTTACAAATGCTCTAGATACCTTAATGTGTTTGATGAAAAGTGTATTTAGTAACTAATGGGAAAATTTGTCATGATATTCATAGATGGCATACTAATATATTCAAATATGTAGAAGAACATGAACATCGCTTGAGGATAGTTTTATAGACACTCATGGAGCTTCAATTCTATGCAAAGTTCAATAGTGTGACTTTTACTAAAGACAAGTTCAATACTTAGGTCACATAATTTCCAAAGATGAAATAATTTTAAGCCTTGATCATATTAAAGCCCTTATTGAATGGGTTATTCCTAAGGACATGTCAGACATAAGACCATTTATGGGAATTATAAGACAATATAGAATATCCATTGAAGGAGTTTCTAAACTAGCTTAGTCCATTACCTCACTTTAGAAAAAGGGAACAAATTTATCTGGTCACAAAAATGTTACGAAAGTTTTCATAAATTAAAACAACTACTCACTACCACCCCTATTCTAAAAATAGTAGATCTGTATAAAGATTTTTTCGTATGTACTAATGCAAGTAAAGAAGGGTTAGGTAGGGTGATACTTCAAGATAATCATGTAATTTGATACAAGTCTAGAAAAAAAAAACACGAGAAGAACTACGCTACTCATGACCTTGGATTAGTTGTCATCGTTCATGCATTGAAGATGTGACACCTTTCCTTGATAGGAAGGCAAATTCTATGAATGTCAGACAACTTTAGTCCAAAATATTTGTTTGATCAGCATAATTTAAATGCACAGTAGGCTACATGGTTAGCTTTTCTGAATGAATATGATTTTTAGATAAAGAACATCAAAGGTAAAGAAAATAAAATTGTAGATGATCTCAGTAGGAAAACAAACACGATTCATGCTACATTAGTCAATAGTAATGAATATGATTTAAAAATAAAAATAAAATCAACCACTATAATTGACGAGGCTTATGATAAAATAAAAGAAAAACTACAAATAGGTAAGTCTGAAATCAAAATATAATTCATCGTTAATGAGGAAGGATTGTTATTGTTCAAACACAAACTATATGCACCTAACTCGGTGGAATTAAAATGATTAATTATGGATAAATTTCATAAAAGACCCTATAATGGTCATGCTAGGTGTCAAAATATTGTAACAGCCATGAGAAAGGAATACTATTGGTTGAATATGAAAATAGAAACAGTTAAATACTTAACCAAATTCATAGAATGCCATCAAGTTAAATTTGAGCATCAACACCCAACTAGACTGCTACAACCTTTACCCATTTTGGAATGGGAATGGGAGGTTATCTCAATGGATTGTATTACATGACTACCTAGATCAAGAAAACAACATGACTTTGTGATGGTAGTTGTGGATGAACTTAGTAAGGAAACACATTTCATTCCTATGAAATCTACATAGGCTATTAATATAGCTTAAATCTTCATGAAGGAAAATTTAAGATTGCACGGGATACCAAAAACATTAATTTTTTATAGAGATCAAAAGTTTACTTCAAACGTGCTTCAAACTTTTGGAAAGTTTTGTTTGAAGGGTTGGACACTCAGCTACATTTTATTACCACATACCATCCTTAGAGTAATGGCCATACATAAAGGACCAATCAAATTCTTGAAGATGTGCTTCACATGTATGTTATGGGTAGGCCCACTAAGTGGGAATACTACTTGCATTTGGTATAATTTGCATATAACAATGGGTACTAGACTTCATCAAATATGACCCCCTTTGAAATCTTATATGACAAGAAATGTACCACACCAATAAGTTGGGACAACTCAGTAAACAAGATTATTTTAGGACCCGACATGCTCAAAGAAATGGAACAGGTGGTATAGAAAGTAAGACAAAATTTAAAAACGATCCAAGACAGACATAAGAGTTACATGGACCAAAAGGGAATACATAAAGAATTTAATGTGGGAGATCATGTTTACCTGAAAATAAAGCCAGAAATATTTACTTTGAGATTAGGATGTTGCTCAAAATTAGCACCAAAGTTTTGCAGATCATTTCAAGTGCTAGCCATAATAGGATTAGTGCCCTATCAACTTGTACTACTAACTAGTATAAAATTTTATGATGTGTTTCATGTTTCCTTAATTAAAAATTTGTTCATGATTCTACCGATGTCATTGATTGGAATGTGATTCGGGTGGAACCAAAAGGTGAGTTCCAAGTCGAACCAACATTTATTCTCAACATGAAGGAAAATTTGGTATGGCATTGAGCCATTGCTTAGGTAAAGTTGCAATGGAAATCACTTTAGTCATCATCAGGCCATATGAGAGAGGAAAATCCAACTTTGTTCTAGATTTAATAGGGTTCAAATTTGAACATCGAGGACAATGTAAAGTTTAGGGAGAGGAGAATGTAACAGCCCATATGGTTATTATGGTTATGTTGCTAGAACCAAGACATGCATTGAATTTATGTTAGTATGTGATTTAAAGATTAGAGAATGTTTTATTTTGATTTTTAAAATTGTAAAAGACTACAACTCAACATATGTTATTATGGTGACAATTGTAAAAAATAGTTTGTTTTGTTTTAATAAAGAAAGGGGCAACTTGAATGACCATGTTGAAATGAGAATGAACCATAACCCTATGGGAGAGGAACATGGTTCTATTGTTTTAGTAATGAAGAATAACAAGTGTCAAAATGACATTTATTAACTCCACTACCGAAGATTGAGGGGAGAACGAAAATCGAAAAAGGACCACGACTCCATGAAGGAGAATGGTATTTTGATATTAAAAGGGGCCTGGGCAAAAGACTATAAATATCATGCATGTGTTTGAAGATAGGATGTTTTCTAGTGCATGAGATCATTTATATTTTTTGTGGGATCACTCATAGAAGTGTTAGGCATATTTATGAAAGCAAACATCAATTTCTATTTGTTGAAAGAAGTGGAATACCATTTCAAACTCTTACAGTGTGAGGTATTATATTAGTAAGCACTAAAGTAAAGAGTGTTTGTCCCTACAATGTCATGGTTTAGGCTTGGAGGTGATGATTGAACAAGTGAGTTGGTTATTCAAGGACTTACGGTTTAAAAGAAAATGGTCATTCAAGTTGTTTTGTCAAATTTTATGTTCCCGACAGGGAATATATATGAATCGGTTAGGTCAATTAATTCGATAGGCATATTTAATTTTTTTAGTTTTTAAATGTTTTTAATATAGTTTGATTAAATTTTATTTTTTGAATTATTTAAATATTGATTTAACTTAATTTCTATTGGTCTTTTGCAGGTGACGTTTGCTTGGTTCTTTGTGCCCCAAGACCCAGCGGCGTGATGGCGTAAGCAGTAGTAATGGGAATTATGTATTCGGTAAGGTTTATTCTCAATATGCCTCTTTCTTGTAGGACATAAGGTGACAGATGGCTCATCCATTCAATGGTTTCCATTAATATTATTGGAATCCAATACATTGTTCCCAGACCTTCACCAGGATGTGTGCAACTGGCTAGTCAGAGTTTAATGGCTTTAGTTAATACCATTTAATAGCACTACCAATGGAGAAGTACTTCTCCACTTGTTCGCGGTCTATTTTTCCACTTGGATGGTGGCTTGTCAGATCAAGGTAATTGTGTTGATATTTCTAGCATTTTATTTTTGCAACGCATTTGCTAATGTAGGGGGATCCAGTCCCTTCATTGAAACTTTGTATCCACTATATAAGAATGCCCTCATTTGTAATTAAAGTCATGTCTATGTCATAGTTTTGAATTAGATCGAATCATAATATTGAATATTAGGGCGATATGGTCTATGATTTTGCATTTATGGACGAGGCTAATGATCATGATCCTGCAATGCCAACATATTAATTTTGTTCTAATGTTGTTCTTGATATTAGTTATGATTACATTTATTAGTATGGTGCAGAATGCATCATCCTCACTGTTTATTTTTTATGAATCCATAAAAACTTTTGTTCTCATTTTATTTATGTGTATGGTGCACCATACATCTTCCATGAGCTAGTTCATCATATTTCTCTTAGAGGTATTATTGTTTCTATAATATCTTATACATACACTGGGTTGTTTTTCATAATCAAATGTGCAGAGATATGTGGCTCCACTTTGGTTCTCTTTGGAATTTCAGCTGATGATCATGATCCTGCAATACCAACATATTAAATTTGTTCTTGATATTAGTTATGATTGCCTTTATTAGTATGGTGCATAATGCATCATCCCCTTATTATATTACTGTTGATTTTTGATGAATCCATTCAAAATTTTGTTCTCATTTTATTCATCTGTATGGTGCACCATGCATCTTCCATGAGCTCATTCATCATATTGCTTTCAGACGTTTTATTGTTTCTATAATATTTTATACATACACTGGGTTGTTTTTCAGAATTGAATGTGCAGGTATGTGGCTCCACTCTTGCAAATTTTGTGTTTTGTGGCTTTCATTGTTTTACAAATTGTTAAAAATACATTGTCCATAAATTTTCACTGTATATTTATCCACCAATTTTCACTATATATTTTTTATCCACAAATTTTCACTGTATATATTTTTAAAGTATACTTATCCACATTTTTTTCACAGTGCAGATGATAGATCATACACTACTTTTTGCAATACTGTAGCAGTTTGTGTCTCCACTTTTCATTTAGCTTACTTATCCATAAGTTTTGATGGCAGATCAGATACATATTTTATGTAACAAAACCCATGAAATAAGAAAAATCTTTCGCACCAGCACTGCAATTTGTTTCTCCAGGGCTTCGTGTTCGCTTCCTTTAGATATTTATATTATTACTATACCGTTGTTTTATTGGGATCTTATTTACTATATGCATACACTGTAGTCAAAGTTGATAAACGAGTGCCTTGTGCTTCTCATTGTAGTCCAGTCCAGTTACGGTGGTGAATACAGATTACATTACATATGCTCAACTTAGTAGAATATTTAAATAGAAATTAGATTAAATATGTAGATAGGGTGGTACTCATATAGTAAACTAAATTCAAATTTAATAGAATAATATGAAATCTAACTTTCGTTATCTTTGTGAGGTTGTCACTATCTTTGTGAAGTTGTTATCTTCTATGGTATAGTCATATTATTCCATTGTGAAAATATTATTTTATATATATTACTTAGATAGAGGAGCTCCATTATTTTATAACTATCTAAAAATCCGTACAGAAATTTGAAGAATACCGGATTTTAAGAAGTAGCAAAAAGCATATACATTGATGGAAAGCAAGGAAAATTAAAGACTTTTTCTGATTTCACAATTAATTATCACATTTATGAAATTGAGATATAGTTATATCACATTCTTTCTACTTCAATCATATAATAATCTGGGATCAACGTGTTATGTTATTATATATATTTCACGACCTCACCTAGTTATGATCGAATATCAAGAAGTTGAAATTTTCGAGGTTATATTGGTAGGTATGAGGAAGAAAAAGTAAATGTGGATTCTATGAATCTGGTTCATGACATTTCCAACACAGGTTAATAAATAATTCTGCCTACATGCCAACGCCATTGAGGACCTGTCATTGAGACGAAGACAATACTATACCAAATCTCCAAGTCTCAAGTTCATTAATTTGATAATCCACAAGTGAAGGAAGTTATCAGCCATTGAAGGGGAATATATATTGAGTTTTTAAAAGATCTATCATTTCTGTGATGAGAGAAGGTACTATTCTTGAGATAACTCGAAAATCTCCCTTAAAAAAGGAGTTTTTGTTTAAAAAGATGTTACCAGATCTCTCGAGATGGCAAATGCAGTTTACCACACCGACACATCATAAATATTCTACCAGATTCAATACAGTAAAGTTTGTTTATATTTAAAATTACCATCAACCAAGGCTTGGATTGACTACAAACAATCCGGAGTAACTTATGGTCACAAGATAGTAAACGTAACAAGTGATGAAGATTTATAAGAGTGGTGTAAATTAACATTAAATCTTCTAGAGTTACAGTTTTACCTTTTCAACTATTCCATGTTATCGAAGGGGAATGGTATCGATATGGGAACTACTTACAGTTGTGTGGGCATTTGGCAGGACATAGTAGAAATAATTCCCAATGACCAAGGAAACCAAACGAATCCTTCATATGTTACTTTTACTTATACATAGCGCCTTATTGGGGACGCCGCAAAGAATCAGGTGGCCATGAATCCCCAAAACACAGTCTTTGATGCCAAGAGATTGATCGATAGGTGCTTCACCGATGCCTCTGTGTAGAGTGACATGAATCTCTGGCCTTTCAGGTTCTTATCCTCCCTGGCGATAAGCCCATGATCGAAGTATCATACAAGGGTGACAAGAAGCAATTTTCACCCAAGGAGATTTCCTCCATGGTGCTCACCAAGATGAAGGAGATTGCCGAGGACTTTCTTGGACATACTGTGAAGAATGTTGTGGTTACTATTTTTGCCTATTTCAATGACTTGCAAAGACATGTGACTAAGGATGTCGGTCTCATTGTTGGGGTGAATGTGTTGAGGATTATCAATGAGCCCACTGCTGCTACCATTGCATATGGGATTGATAAGAAGTCCACTTCCACTAAAGAAAAGAATGTGCTGATATTTGATTTGGGAGGAGGGACGTTTGATGTTTTGATTCTGACAATTAAAGAGAAAATATTCTAGGTGAAAGCCACTGCTGGAGATACCCACTTGGTAGGTGAGGATTTTGATAATAGGATGGTGAATCACTTCGTGCAAGAATTTAATAGAAAACACAAGAAGGACATCGGCGGGAATGCATGAGCTCTTAGTAGGTATGGGAATTTTTTTTTCTGAATCTCTTTCATTTATGGCTCATGTAATTCTTTCTTGCTGTGGTCCTTTTTCTGTGAACAATTTATTTGCTTTAAATTGTTGATTAACAGTAATCAAAACTGAACATTTGGGCAGGTAGCTCGTCCATTTATCCATTTATTAATGGTCTCGATTAATGCCAATAGAAACGGGTAGTGTTCTAGGACATATACCAAGATTTATGCAGCTTGTTGGTTAGAGTTTAATGCCATTTAATACTTTCATGTGCATTTAGGTTAATTACATTCCAGTAGCTTCCATCGCAGCAAGATTGAACTGATGATTAGTTCTTGGTAAGTTTGTGTTTTATTTCATAATCTACTCAAGCGAACAAGGTATCCAGAGGTCTAAGAGGTTTATCTATCTTTTTCTATTGTTATTTATGTTTTGATTTTACCTAATCAAACTCAACTGAGATGTTGTTTACTGTTAGTAAAAAATCTACTCAAACAAAGTTGAGACCATAGGGATGGTGAGAGTCTGTGAATATTAAGATGTAAGTGATTGAAAAACATTGCTGAAATTTCTGCTTCCTCTGTTAAAATTTAGAGACTATAGGGATGTTCTTGTTGAACCTACTGGACATACTCACAGCTGCAGATAGATCTAGGCACAGACACTACAGTAGATCCATTTTGAGAGATTAAAGCGACAAAGACAAGTTCGAGTGGATTCAGGTGACTTCCCTCTAATTTCATTTGATCTTGTGATCTAAAGTTGACATTTAACTTAGCAATTGTATTAATGATAATTCACCCTTCTAAGTAAGCTCAACTCTCTACATTATTGGGAAGCCAGCTCATAGCTTCACAAGCTATGCGCAAGCATCGCACTTAGTATAAGTCCAAGCGATACCTGGTATTAAAGAATTGATAGAGATTACGATCACGCTCTGTTTCCATAGCTAAGGTCCCTTTGTGACAGTAGACGCAGACTAGGAAGTTCGCCCAACCTTGGATACACCGATCGAGGTTTATGCAAGGAAATGTTTTTCCCCAAAAAAATTTCCTTTAACAAGGGTGTGCCTCTAAGAAATATTTGTTAACACTTAAATAGGAATCCTTTTGTGTTTCAAAGGATACAAGTGGTGATAGCTAACTTCCACGTTTTCAAACAAGGCGACAAATTTCCTTTTTTCGATGGAAATCTATTAAAAGCACAAAGAAACATGTGGTGTAGTGGTTTAGATGTTTTTGTTATTTTCCTTTTCTCATACAATTGTATATAAGTAGTTTGAAAATCTCCTTCTCTTTGTTTACAAGGAGTAATCCTTTGTTTTAATAATAATAACTAATAAAACCCCTTTTATCCATATATATATATGTATATATATATATATATATATGTGTGTGTGTGTGTGTGTGTGTGTGTGTGTGTATGTATGTATGTATGTATGTATGTATGTATGTATGTATGTATATGTATATATAATATCTTTGTGTATTATTTGTGTGTTTTCCACTTATTTGTTGAAAAGTCTACTTCAAAAAGGAAAATATAAACACCTCCATGGGGTCGCTCCTTCAAGAGAATCATAAGATTCTCCACTTATTAGTTACCTATATGCGTGAGTAGATTTGTTTTAGAAAAAGAAATGAGTAGCACTTAACATTTCTCTTTTGAGCACCTGCATCCGTAGACTGAATCTTTTGAAGGTACTTAATTTGTCTTTACGACTCACAGCTACCAAGTTGACATCTAGTTTTTGTCAAACGAATCACATTACTTCACTATCTCTTTGAGTCTCCCCTAGTGGATTCACCCCCAATCATCACTTTTAGTCATGCATGATTTCAGTCTCCTAGCATTATCATTTTCATCTATAATTTGATGAGGCTAGGATTAGTACTTACAGTGCTTTTTACTTACACTTTGTCATTTCTGATCCCGTACTAAGGGGATGTTACACTTCTGATGAAACTTGTACATGTGAGAGGGCCATGGGGAATGATGATCTCCTCCCACCATTGCTTAATTTTTCCATCGAAATCTGGATGCGAGACTCAAATTTTTTTGAACCTAAATGGTTGACATTGAGGGGCGCTTGCCACATCCACCCAAAACTAAATTGGCCAGTGGTCTGAGCTAGCAATCGACATAATGGAGGACTCAAGAGAGAGGCCCTCTAGAATTAAGGATTCAATGATGAGAAATCTATCAAGTCAACAAGCCACATTTTGGTGTCTAGAGTTACAGTTGGTCCATGTGAAACCCCCATTTGTTGGTTCAATATCAAAAAGGAGGAGACGATCAATTGTGTTATGGAAGAGTCAGCTTTCAACATCTAGTCTGGGAGTGCCAATGATGCTTTATTCCAAGGACTTGATTATATTGAAATATCCTCCTATTATCCATATGTAATTTTGGATGTTTTGATTTAGATCTTCGAGGCTGTTTAGAAAGGCAACTTTATCCTGGGGGTTGGAAGGTCCATAGACATTTGTTATGAAGAATTTTGTGCCCGAACCTAACATCCTTGCCTTGGATGTGAGAGACCATTTTGTAGAAAATAAGTGATCTACAATAATTGTATCTAGGTTCCATGGAACAGCAAGACTTCTCGATGAGCCGCGTGCATTGATACTGGCATGGCTACCCATTTTCCAACAGGTTGAAAAAATGGATTCTGCTTCCTCCCCAATGCATTTGGTTTCTTGAAGAAAGAAAATGTCTAGTTTGTCTGCCATAAATATATTTCGAAGGAGCCCTTGCTTGTACCTATTGTTCAAACCCCTTATTTTCCATGAAATTATCTTCATCATTAAGATCGATTGGGGAGGGGTTAATAACTATCCTTTATCAGTTTGATTTGTTCTGAGTTCACTATAAAATTTCCAACCTCATGAATTAACTACTGCATCGACTTCCTTCCTGACTTCTTTTTTTCTTTCATGCTTTCTCGACAATATTTAGGTGGGTCTTTGGATATGCCTAAGGGTTTAGTAGATTTGGCTACTGCTCTAGCAAATGAGTTCAGGAAGACTTTATGGACTTTCCTTAGTAGATCAATAAGTATGGAGTACAATTTCTTTTTCTTGAATGCTGGCTCTATATTATCTAGATCAACCCCATCTAGTTATGTCCAGGGATAATTTTTAGGGGCGAATTTTACCCCAATGGGCTATTTTTCCATGTTTTTCTCCCAAAATAGATTCGCCATTTTTCATTTTTGAAGCCCTATTTCGCCCAATTTTGATGGGGTAAAATTTTTTCACCCTAAAAATCACCAAATTATTATATAAACGATATAAAATCCTTGGAATTTTTTTTTTTTGAAACATATCGCCAATCAGTTTATAGTTGGCGTTTTAAGAATTGGTAATATTCGCCAACATGTATACACTTTTAAATAATTAGAGTTCCTTAAAATCATCCCTGGTTATGTCCCATCAATCTCCATTACATTGCCCCCTGCATAACTTGGGGGGCATTTTGGGGGCTAGAAAGAATGAGAGGAAGTGTGTATGAGGTGTTGCCTTTATCCATAAATTGGTTCTTAAAGGGAGACTAGTCTAGACTAGTTTTTTTTTAATAAATATATTTATTTTTAATTAAATATTTTTTATTCCAATATATAATTTTTTTTTAAATCATTTTTATATTATAATACAAAATACTTTAAAAATATATTAAAACAAACTATTAATCACTTTCTATTAGCATGCACTAACATCCCTAAACATTAAAAAAGAAGAAAGAAAGAGAAACCCTACTTCATTTAAGGGGACCGTCAAGCACCGAGTGCTGCTAGGGCTTCATGGCCACTAGGGCTTCAGGCCTACTATCATGGTAGCTGAGAACTCACAATGGAGGACATCCCGTGATGGAAGGATGGGCACTAGTTATACTACCATTTATCCTGATTTAGTATACTGTTTATACACACTTACCGATTCGTTGTTTCTTCCTGGGATTGTAGCAGATTATTAGGACCGTTTTCCCTTTCCTCCATTTGCGGCAGCATTCACGGGATTCCACCACCTTTATCAGAATATTGCATGTCCTTTTCAGTGTAAAGATGTTAGAGGCATCCACCACCTTTATTGATTGACCTTATCCTTTGATGACGATTGGGGTGGTTTATCCGCGTCTATGACTATTGTGTAATGATGCGGCATGGCGGTCTAAAGGACCCCACTGGACCCGAACTTTGAGGTACATTATCTAACTGTTACTGCTCTGTTTGATTTTTTTATTATTCACGAGGGTTTGTTTTTTTTCTTCCTAGTCTGTTGATGGGTTTTAACCCTACATGGAGTCCACCCTCTCTTGAGGGTTAGTACCAACCATGCTAAAAAATTGGGAAGTATACTATTTTTTTGGGGGGTTCTAGGGTTTTTTCTGGCGTCCTTATTTTCAGGCTCCCTTTTGGGGTTTACTGTGGTTACTGTACTTCTACCGGTTTCTGGGTTTTTATCTTGGACTCTGGGTATAGCCCCTTTCTTTTTGTTTCTTTACTAGGGTTCGTTTATTTACTGTGAAGCCTCAACTTGTTCCCTCCTTAGGACCAATTTCCTATCTATCCTCTATGGAAGTCATTTGCTCCCCTTTTGACTACCCAGACATTAATGGTTATGGATTCTCCAGAGCTCTGTCCACCTAGTGGTCCCTCTAGGGGATTTGACCGTTCCTCATGGTATCACCAGCGTAGGAAAGCAAACTCTTGAAATCCCTCGACTCTAAATGTCGTTATGTACTTGGGAGAGACATCATGTTGGATAGGGTTTCTGAACTTTGTCGTAGGGAATTGATTGGCTGATTGGAGTATTGCAATATAAACAAGGAAGAATGGGTCTCATGGGCCACGACTCATTGGAATCCTATCCTTAACTATACCCCTACCATTAGCCTCATTTCCAATCGTTGGATGTTCATTGTCTTTATTGAGGATTCAAATGCATCCCGTATACTGAATTCCCTCTGGACTATTGGGAATGGCTCCCTGTTCCTCAACCATTGGCATACTAAGTTTGAAGCGCTCAAAGAACGAGTCATCAAATGAAATCTTTGGGTCTTGATTTCGGCTCTACCCTTTCCATTGTGGAATAAATATTTCTTGATAGGTATTGCGAATTCACTAGGGAGATTTGTGGCTCTGGAAAAATATTTCCACCTTATATTTGACAAGAGAATGTCTAGGGTACTAGTAGAACTGGATGTCTCTTAAGAGCTCCTACCTGAGATTGAGATTGACTGTGGTAGCTCGGTTATTACCCAAAGATTATATTATTTGAACATTTCATTCAGATGCAGCTATTGTCACGATATGGGTCATTTCAAAAATAATTGTACCTTCCTTCATCATGGGATGACATTAAAACTTGGAATCTCTGAGATGGAACCTGATACTGACTCACCTGTGGAGGGGTCTCCTCTTGTTTATACTTCTGGCTCTCCCACTCCTCCTGGTCCTTACGATTAATCATCTTCAACCTCTTTTGGTGACCTAACTAAAGTAGAGTTACAGTATATCCAGGATATTGAAACTCTTTCTTGGGCAACCTCAGCCCTGGAACCTACTCGGGCTCCTTTCACCTCGTCGTCTAATCCACCTGCTTCCTCTGAGACCCTACCATTGATTACTTCTACTTCACGACTTGGTGATCCTATTGCAAGTACTCCTATACTGGAATCTGATTTTACTACTTCGTCTCAACAATTCCTTCCCTCGATGTCTTCCCCTCCCTTCACATTGGAAGAGTTTTCCCCACTCCAAAGGAACACTACACCTATTACTTCTACTGATCCCTCTAGTCCCACCACTTCTCCTTCTTTTATGGACCCTTTACTTCTGAAGTCATTGGATATATTCTCTGAAAAATCACCTATCTCTCCCTCTACTTTACCCTTGGATTCGATTAGATTCCATAATGTAATTATCAGGAAGTCTAGGAGGAATAAATCAGTGGATGATTCTGGCACTTCTGGACTGTATACCCCTCTCTCAACTTGAATCAAAGCAGCTTCCAGATCCCTGAACACACCACAGGCACTTAGAGCATCGTCACCTAATTCTCAGGTTGACCCATGAGGATCATCTCTATGAATATTCGTGGTTTTAAGGGGCTTACCAAAAGAAAATACCTTTGAAATCTCTTCTCCTCTCTCAATCCTGACATGATACTGATTCAAGAAACTATATGTGATCACTTTTCTGGTCTTCACTTCTTTTCCAAGATGAAGCTTGGTTGGGATTTTTTTGCTTTGGATTCTCATGGCCTTTCCAGGGGTCTTCTCATTGGCTGGAACCCACATTTAGCACATTGTAAGGCTTATCACTCTTTTGCTGGTATCTTAATCAAGGCTAAACTCAAAGGTCTTGATACTGTATTCTCCATTTTGAACTGTTATGGGTCGTACTCCAACAGAGCCACATTTTGGAATAATGTATTAGCTAGAGGCATTTTTTATTATCCCAACCTGATTCTTGCAGGTGACCTGAACTTCACCCTTTCAGACACTGAGATTTGGGGCCACAAAGCCCGTTTGGATCACATGGTTCATTATTTCACACATCTTCTAGATGTTGCTAACATGGTATACATTGCCCCACAACATTCTATCCCAACCTAGAGAAATGGAAGGACCGGTTCAGAAGGTGTTAGCAAACGTCTTGATAGGTTTCTGGCTTCTCTTCATACTATTCTAATCCTAAACAACTTTAAGTCCTGGACTCATCCCTCTGATTTTTCATATCACTACCCTGTTTGTCTTGAGTGGAACTCAACCAAGCACTGTGATATCAATCCTTTTAAGTTTAATAGGGCCTGGCTAAGGGAACAGAATTCATAGATATTGTCCATTCTTCTTGGACTTCTCAGATTTCACCTCAACTTGGTCCTATGTCTGTACTTACCACAAAACTCCAGAGACTCAAGGATAAAGTCAAGGCTTGGGAAAAAAAGATGAAACTGTCAAAAGTATTGGAGTCAAATGAAGTTGATTTTTCCATTCAGAAACTTCTTACCGCCCAGACCTCTGGTATTTTTTCAGTCTATTAGGCTTCACAACTCTCCCAGCTGAAAGCTCGTAAGGACTCTTTACTGACCCATGAGATCCTTACCTGGAAACTTAAGAGTAGGGTGGACTGGTTAAATGAGGGGGATGCTAATACCAAATTTTTCCATTCCTATGCATCTGCTAGGAGAAAATCGAAAACTATTTGGGGTTTACAAAATCAGCATGGCACACTGATTGAAGATGAAGCTCAGCTTCAGCATATGGGAGCATATCACTTCACTAATCTATTTACTGATGATGGGTCCACCAATATTGAGGATCGTCTCAAGGTTATTATACTTTTTCCTACCTATCTCACTAAGAAAGATAAAGCTTCTTTCCTATCAGATTTCTCACTCTTTAAGATTGAAGGTGTTCTTAAGGGATTCAAAAAAGACAAGAACCCTGGCCCAGATGGCTGGACGGTTGAATATTACCTCCACTTCTTTGAGCTAGTTGGTCTTGACATACTTAATGTTGTTACATAGTCCAGGGCTGAAGGTAGGGTTTCTGGAGCACTTAATGCTACTTTCATCACACTTATTCCTAAATGTGATAAACCTACATCCTTTGCAAATTACAGGCCTATCTCCCTTTGCAATTTAGTATATAAGGTATTTTCCAAATTGGCTACTATCAGACTTAAACCTATATTGGACAGAGCCATCTTGAGGAACCAATTTGGCTTTCTACATCATAGACAGATCATTGAGCCTATAGTCATTGCACAAGAAGTCATGCACTCCATAAAAGTGGAAAAGAAAAAAGTCATGATCCTTAAACTAGACCTGGTCACGGCCTTTGATAGGGTGAACTGGACCTTTCTTAGACTTGTCCTCTTACAGATTGGTATACCAAATGTAGGTGTAAATTGGATATTGGGCTATGTGGAAACATCAAACTTTGCATTCTTAGTTAATGCAACTCCTTCTATGTTCTTTTCGGTATCAAGAGGCATTAGACAGGGATGTCTTCTTTCCCCTCTACTATTTATATTGATTATTGAAATTCTAAGTCTACTGATATAAAATGCACAGCAAAGAGGGGTCATTACCAGTGTCAAGATTACTTCCTCACTATATCTCACACACTTACTTCTTGTAGATGATGTTATATTATTTGGTGAGGGAATTGTTGATGAATGGCAGCATTATAAACAGCTTCTAGATTTGTTCTGTTCTGCAACGGGAATGCAAATTAGTGAGGAAAAATCTTCATTTCTATTTAATTATATTGATGATCTTACCAAGGAAAACATTGCAGCCATTTTACCATATAAAATGGAGCCTATGTCTGTGGGATTCAAATACCCGGGCTTCTATCTTAAACCATTGGGATACTATGTCAATGACTGGCGTTGGCTTATTAAAAAATTTGAGCAAAGAATCAGTAACTGGACATACATAATTCTCTCTCTT
The DNA here is from genome assembly GCA_001517045.1 of Pseudotsuga menziesii. Classification (NCBI taxonomy): domain Eukaryota; kingdom Viridiplantae; phylum Streptophyta; class Pinopsida; order Pinales; family Pinaceae; genus Pseudotsuga; species Pseudotsuga menziesii. Next base: position 412,117 of record LPNX010258116.1, read on the forward strand.
GGAGGCAAACTGATCTTGGTCAAATCAGTTCTCATGGGGTTGGCTGTCTACTGGTTAACATTGGCTAGAATGCCCAAAACAATTATGAACTACCTCAGAAGTGCCATCTTTAATTTTCTTTGGGGAAACTCTTATGGGAACTACAAATCACACTTGGTGGATTGGCATACATTATCTAGACCTTATGACTTAGGAGGTTGGAACAAAAAAAAATTGGATTGGCTTAGCACAGCTCTTAGACTAAAAAGTCTTTCGCTCGTTCTGAACGGGGAAGGTATCTAGTCTCATATTGTCAAATATAAATATCTCAGGGATTGGGTTGTTGATGCATGGCTTCCCTACAAATATTTCAAGGCAAAAGGTACTTCTTACATATGGAATGGCTTTGTCACAACTTTGTCTTGGATCACCTGTTACTTAGGATTGAAAGTGGGTAATGGTCGTAGCATATGGATAGGTGTGGATCCGATTGATGGATTAAATTCAGATTTTGTTCTCCTGGAGTACCTCAGAAGCTATTTGGAGGACTATGGCATTACTACACTCAATGATGCTCAAATCTCAGACTCTGGTTGACAGTACTGGCTCACAGCTACTAACCTTGACCTCGATGGTACTTGGAAAGAGATATGGACAAATTATTTAAAAGGACTTTCCCATGGCGGTATCCAACTATGTAACAACTTGGATTATTTGGTTTGGATGTTCAATAAGAAGTCAAGGAAGGTTACTGCATGCATGGAATATGAGCTGATTGCTAATTGCTCCATTACTGAACACCCGAACATCTCTCTGTTTAAAATATGGAAGTTTAACCTGCCTCTGAAGGTAATCTGTTTTGCTTGGCTCTGTCTCTCCAATCGTATCAACACATGGGATACATTATTTAAAAAAGGTTGGGTTGGCCCCAATTATTGTTGTTTGTGCTTCTCAAGGGTTGAATCTGTTGATCAAATCTTTTTTAGACTATAGGTTCATTAAGGATATTATTTTGGGACTTAGTTTGTCTCTACAGCGCCCTATCTACTGGGATGAACCCTCTTTCAAGAACAACTGGGCCAAATGGATGAGTAATGAAAAAGAATTGTTATACCTCCCTCTGCTTATGTCCTGGAATATTTTCGAAGATCATAGACCTATATCTAAATTGATCATTTATAACATTCTGGAGCAGTTTCAGGCTTATACTGAGAATTCTCTTCCCAAACGCAATAGGAGATTGAATGGATTGGAACAGGTATATGTGTACCCTATCAACTTTTTTGATGGGGCCTCCGTGAACAATATTGGAGGCACTGGTGTACATCTCATGATCAGTAAGGATTATTATTTTTTGTTTAAAAATGGGATGTAATCAGAGAACCAACACCCGGGAAGAACTCCTTGCTCTCTGGGTATTACTGGCCTTTTAAAAAATTGTGGGGCTAGCATATCTACACATTAGAGGAGACTCTTCAGCCATCATCAACTGGTTCATTGGACAAGCTGACTTATCTGCTCTTGAACTTGATGGTTGGTGCAGTAATATCAGAATCCTTCAAGCTTCCTTCACCCAACTCGAAGCTGTCCATGTATACAGAGAATACAACGTTAAAGTGGATGGCTTATCTAAGGAGTCACTTGGACTGAATTCTGGGTACCTTCACTTTATGGAATTCTCTGAGGATGAATGCAGTGGGAGAGGCTCATTTCAGCTCTATTAGCCTTTGACATGATTTTCAGCCACTTGGTGGCTTGATTTTGATGAAAAACCCTTTGGTGTTATACTCTTATAGGTTATACCCCTATAGAGATCAAGAGGGCCTCCTGTTTATGACTATAGATTGCCTCCTCCATGAAGTCTTTAACCACTGAAATGGAACCACCATTTTCCTTTTTTTTATGGAAACTTTCCCCCAAGGAAGATCAAATAACAGGCTCTGTATACCTAGGTCCTGGATAAGGATCCTGGGGCTGGGTGACTTTCATACCATCAGCTTTCAAAGTCATTGTTTCTCGCGCCGATGAAGCATAATTTGAGAATGCCTAGCTTTATACCTTGTATAATAAATATATATTATATTATACAAGTAGTCCACCTCCTCAATGTTTATATTAAGACTCTATATGCTTATCCTTATAACTGTGTTAGGTCCTACGGCATAGTCCACTTACTATACTGTTTTGGTAGTACCCAGTAGTGCCTCCTTAGCTAACTAATCATGTTTTGACTTGTAGGTCTGTTACTAGGTGTTCAGAGTTCGGGATTGGATACTTGTACACTTTGTTACTTGATGTTATTTTAGACTTAATGTCTGCCCACTGTTTGTATGATTGCTAAGCACTCATGCCTAGAATGTGGCCACTCCATGTATATGTATACCTGATGCAACAAACAAGTTACCTTTGATTCTAATGAATAACAAGGAACCGCTATTTTTCTCCTGAAAAAAAAAAGAAACAAAGACTAACATCCATAAAACATTAAAAAGCAATAAGCAAAGACGATATATCCCCATTGTCTTTTTAATTATAACTAAAATGATGTTAAATCGAACAAAGACAATATATGGGTAGTGCCTGATCAAACCGATCAGGTCATATAGGAACAAGGTCAAAATCTCTTGCCCGCCTTGACTCTCTGCTCCGCTTGGACAAGAAGGGTTAGAATGCATTAATTGTCTACTCCGATTGGACAACAAGGGTTAGAGAAAGGCAATTATTCTTAAAACAAAAAAATTCGGTCACTTAAAGTTTTAGATTTGCATTGAGTAACAAGATGTTATAAAAGAAACATATAGACATAAGTATAATCTTCATTATATAATAATTGAATAGAAATTAAAGAATGTCTACTCATTTGTTGGTGATCATGACCTGCAAATATGTGAATTTATATTGGACCTTCCTTTTCACCTTCTAAGTAATTGCTAGTGTATACTACAAACAAAACAAACCTTAGTATCAATGGTATTTCCCACGAGTGATGAGTACCATCCAACCCATGATGGGAGAGCATTAAGTCTTAAAGGATTTTTTGAAATACACATCAAGTCAAAGTAAATTTAATGAAATGTGCTCTTGGAGAATGAGATGAGATGAAATAAACGTGAGATTTTATTCTATCAGATATCTCAATTTTGGAATTGAACTTCGAACCTACCCTAACGATATGGTTAGTGACATAAACTATATTGCACTAAAGTTCATTGGAAGAAAAAGCATAAAAGATACGACCAATCCTTTGGTTTTTTTCCTGAAGGAAAAAAGCTTGTCCTTGATATTCATTAAAGAATCAAAGGGCATCTGAAGTTCCATCCCTGAGTGAGGGTTACAATCATAAAAGGATCAATGGGAGAGTATCTGAAACTAAACACTTGTAATAAGTCTCAACTCAACAAGCTACCGCGGGGGAAATCCAAGAACATACCCATCAATAACGTTCTCCAAACACTATCCAGTCAAAGACATTAATGTGTACCTATCCTTCAAACCCCATCACTATCGTGGACATAAGAGTGCAGATCTACAATCAGAAGGTGCCCGCTCTCAATCAATAAAGAGGTGCAATACAAGAAAAAAGGAGTATAAACTCCAGCACCAAGCTCAGAAGAGCGTAAGAGTGTCATGAGAGACCAAAAGGCCATCTAAAAATTCAGAATAGATACAAGTACCAGAAGCCAAAATCAGGGCAGACTTCGATTGGTTGTCTACGTGCTGATTATGTTCACGATAGATATGACTGAAGGACAGGTTGAAAAAACTAGTGCACAGTTTTCTGATATCTCTGCACCAATGACTGAGCTCAAGGGGAGAAAGGGCATCAGTACCCTTAACCCAGTTAATAATGACTGATGAGTCCCCGAAAATATTTAGTGTGGGGAGCCCCATTACGTGGCCTATTTGCAAAAGTTCCCAAAGACCAACCAATTCTGCTTTTGTATTGGTGCATGTTCCTTCCCCCAGAGCAAACTCGAAGGAATGAACCTTATTAAAGTATATACAGATGCCTGCTCCTCCAATATTTTTGGCTGAAGCCCCATCGAAAAAACCACAGGGAAAGACAAGAGATGGACCTAAGCCTGAGACTCGAGGATTTTTTGTCTTTCTACAGGGAGGCTGATACAACTGGGATAACTTTTCAATCTGGAAAATAATGTTCAAGACAGTAAACTTTTTTCCTTCAAAAATGGAAGAATTCCTTGCTTTCCATATGTTCCACATAGCAAATAAAATGAGGTAGCAACAGACTGAATACTTAGAGAACCTGTGAGTCCAGATCCTCAAAAAGTTGTGAAGGTTATCACACTGCTGATGGGGAATGAAATGATATTTTTCACTGAAATGAAAAATAAAATAGAGCATAATGAAAAAATATGTTGGACACATTCTTCTCCAACACCACAAAGTGAACAGATGCCTGGCCTTATCCATCCTTTTCTTTGGAGGTTATCCCACATTAATATTTTGTTTTCCAGCACCAACCAAATAAAACAAATTATTTTAGTGGGAAGGGTGCCAGAACAAATTAGAGCTTGTAGACTGTTAACTACTGGAGGCAGTGAGGAATGTACAATAAAATCATAAACAATCTTTGTTGAAATAGAACCAACAGACCTGTTATGATCCCATACAAGAGTATCAGGCTGAGCATGGAGCCTAATTCTTCCCATCTCCAGACCTCATGTATAAGTGTCCCATGCAAGATTCCAATCACCTGCAATGTATAGGTCCTCCGCCATGAACCAGTAATGAAGAGATCCGGGCTGAATATTGTGAGCTTGCGCCAGAGTAGTAAAATCCAAATCCTCTAAATACTCTCTGAGCTCCAAAGGAAGAGTGTGAGGAGCTTGTGCTCCAACGATTGGGTCAATACCCAAAAGGACATCATGTCCATTCCTGATAAGCCAAGATAAACATCTTCCCAGCCAAGGAAGAGTTTGTAGGAAACCTTTCCAAATTATAGAAACTCCTCGAAAATTAAAGTTATTTCCTCTGAGCCATGCCACCACCGAGAGGTTCTTTAAATACTTCGCACATAGAACATTATGCCATAGTCCATTACTATGAAGTACTATCCATAGATTTTTTAACCTCAGAGCAACACTGAACCAATGAAAATTTTTAATGCCCCAACCACCGTTCTCCTTCGGCCAGGATAATTGTTGCCAATGTGTTAAATGGTACCTGTGATTATTCCCTGTAGATCCCCATAAAAAAAGCAAAGGTAATGCTTATGAGTTTGTTAAGGACAGAGACGAGGATAGGAGCCAGTAAACAGGGAGACTAGACAGTATAGCTTGGATAAGTATCAGACAGCCACCCAATGAAAGAAACTTATGTGACCAATTATGGATTCTCTTTTCATACTTCTACACTAACCAATTCCAATCACTGACTTTATAGCCCAATGGTTTAAGGAAATAATCGAGGTATTTGAAACCAGAGACAATAGGTTCCATTTTATAAGGCAGAACTCTAGCAATATCACCCAGTATATCCACGTCCACATTATTGAATAGGAAGCAAGATTTATCAACGCTAATACACATCCCAGAGGCCTTACAGAAAGTACTGAGGATAACATCAAATGCAATCCATTCAGGCAGGGTTCCAGTACCAAGCAAGATCACATCATTGACAAAAAGGAGGTGAGTGAGGGCTAGAGTAGGAGAGATTTCAATTCCTCTAATGAGACCATGCTCTCTTGCATCATAAATCAAGAGACTCGGACCTTCTATAACAAGAATGAAAAGTAGAGGTGATAGTGGACAGCCTTGCCTGATTCCCCGAGAGGCGGCGAAGAACTGTGAGGGGGTGCCATTGACAAGTACACTGAAGTTTGCTGATGTGAGACATCCCATTATCCAATTGAATCCAAGGAGAGGTATCCCAATCTATATCAGAATGAGCCTAATATAAGACCAGCTAACTCTATCGAAAGCCTTCACCAAATCCAGTTTGAGAATGAGAGCACATGTGTTCTTGGTCTTAACAGAGTGGAGAGTCTCTTGCGTAATGCCTATAGGTTCAACAATCTGACGATTTTTAAGGAACCCATACTGCTCAATGGAAATGTGAGAGTCCAGGAAAGGCTTAAGTCTAACAGCAATCACCTTTGCAATAAGCTTATACAGTAAATTACACAAGGAAATGGGTCGGAAATCCGCAAAGGTTGTAGGTTTGCCCTTTTTAGGAATCAGGGCTAGGAAGGTAGATTTCAATGAGGGGTTACTATACCCAGAAGTCCTAGCAAATTCAATAGCATGTAACAATTCTAAGATCAATAGATCAAATAAGTGAAGGTAAAACTCAACAGGCCAGCCATCGGGGCCTGGGCTCTTGTCCTTCTTGAATGATTTTAATGCTTTTTCTATCTCAGGCAAAGTGACAGGAGCATTGAGACTAGGTGCATTCACCTGAGAGATCATAGAGGGATAGAGCGAGACCACCTGAAGCTTGGTTAACAAGCAATTTTGTTTATCATCACAAAACATATGTGCAAAATGTATTTTACCAAGCTCCTTAAGTGCTTGCTCATCCTCAATACAGTGCCCTCTTCATCTACTAAAGACCAGATAGTGTTGTGATTCCTTCTATCAGAGGCAATAGTATGGAATAATTTAGTATTGGAGTCACCATACAGGGCCCACTTAGTACAGCTCTTAAGTTGCCAAGTGAGTAAGAGATGTTCCTGCAACTTTTTTTCATGGCTCTAAGCTGATTCAGAGCTAACTGATCCTCAAGGGTGAAATTACCCAAAAGGAGGGTCTCAATATCCTTATCCAGCCTCCAAGAATAAGAATTTATAGATTTTTCTTTCTCCGAGATCCAAGCTTTAACTTCCCCCTTCAAAGTCCTCAACTTATGAGTCAGGTTGTCCAAACCATTAAGAGAATACTAAGGGTTAATATCAGGCCATCTCTTAGCAACCCAGAGATTAAAATCAGGATAAGTGAGCCATGATCGATTGAATTTAAAAGGATAATTATAAGTACCCATCGATTTATTCCATTCAAGGCAGATCGGGAGGTGATCTGAGATATCAGCATGATGAATCCAGGTCCGATGAACCTTAAGTGAAGGGATCAAAGCTGATGAGAGTAGAAAGCGATCCAATATTTTACAGATACCCTCGTCACAAACCCTCTTGTTTCTCCAGGTAGGCCCAGCATTGTTAGGGGCAATGTCCAAAATCCCAATCGAGTCGAAAAGGTGTTTGAAATGTGAGGCAAGAGGGTCCAAGACGACTCTTTTACCCCAGGTCTCTGCTGCATTCATGGTCAAGTTAAGGTCCCCTCCCAAAATCAAGTTGGGAGCAGAGAGAAGGTGCCCCCTAAGAACATTATCCCAATCCTTTGGTTTATAGGAGAGAATAGACAAACACCACATCACAAGGAAAACCAAAGGCGGTAAACGACGACCAACCGAACATGATCCGTACGTGTTTGCAAAGAGGCGATGGTCAAGCTGTTGACATGTTGACATCTTTGTTTGAGGGTGAAAAATATTTTTCATGCAGCAGAGAATTAAATGTTGTGGCGGCAGCATTGTGGGGCGTTGGATCTCA
>LPNX010258116.1:420055-460530 GCA_001517045.1 Pseudotsuga menziesii
TGGGAATATGAATATTGCAACTATCAAAATTTTCATTTAACGATTCAACACACCTCAACCCAAACCCTAAAACATTAAAGATTATGGCTATAGTTACATATAAATTCAAGTGAACATTGTTACACTAACAACACTTATGAATAATGAAAACTTCATGGTTTTGGGGAGGATGGTTGGAGTGCATACTGGAAACTTCTAGTTCCTTAAATTCGAATACAATTCATTTCCATAAATCTTTCTTAGTTTTTATGATGAAGGATGGAATGTCAGGTTTCTTAAACTAATATAACACGGTTCACTTCCGTACATCTAAACTACCTCTATCACAAACAAATTGCTAAAACAAATTTAAGTTTGACTCAAACAATACCTTACATTAGATTGTATATTTTAATGATATTTAGCTGATTATAAAGTTATTGGAAACTACAACAAAACGCGGTACATTCCTTTAATCAAAAGCAATACTTTATGTAGAGAGGATCGTTGAAAACTATTTATGTACAGGTTTAATACCTTTTATCAGCTCGCTCTGGCACCATGTAGTATTCTGGGCAGTTTACAAGAGCCGTCAGGTTGGGCCAAGGTCGATGAAGATTAAAACATAAAGAAAAAAGGGAGGGCATGCTGAATTTTTCCGACGTGAAGAAAGTAGTCAGCTTAGCCTGTGGGAGGGTCTCTAAGGTAATGTCTACCTTACGGAGTAAGTTATCTACTAGATGCCCAGGTGGGCCCCGATGCAAATCGTCGGGTAGATAGCTTACTCCTAATCATAATAATCAATCTTCTCTTTCGTTTCTGTTTTTGGGGATTCATATTTAGTATGTGGCAGTTCATTTAATGTTGTTAGCAAAGTTGTTACGAATTGTTGGATCTTAAACTAATTAGAATCAATATCCAACATGTAGTAGTTCATTTAATGTTGTTTAGCAGAGTTGTTATGGGTTGTTGGAACTAAGGATACTTGAAATCTAATGACCATAAAACTCACAATATCGACCATAAAAATAAAATACATATATCTACTAATTTGAGATGCTCACATAATTTCTAAGCAACAGACACGTAAATGCATGACACTGTCTTCTGCAAATCTGTCTTGCTTTCTATCTTTTAAATTGAGCCTTGATTGTTCAAATGAAAACCTTTAATGTTTGGACCTAGGCTACGAAATGGATAAAACAAAAACAAACTAAAAGGGATTGGCTACAAAATGGATAAAACAAAAATAAACGTGGAGTGTTCGATTATGTGTCTAATTGGAACGTTATCAGGTTCGTTAGAAAGCTCTCAATCTGTAGACGAACAACAACCAGTCTGTTGGAGGCCATTTAATGCGGCGGTAGCACGCATGTCCCCTGTTGGATCTTAAGTTGCTCGAGATCCAACAGGGGCAGTGTTGGAATTTGAGGATGTTTTGCCCTTCACGGGACATTTTTCCGATCAAATACTTCTAAATATTTTGGGAGAACGTGTGACCATAAGGGCAAACAATTTTCCAAAACGTATTTTTACGTTTAGCAATTTCTATAAGTCGTAATTAATTTTTTTTGTTAGTTTTTAGAGAGGGTGAACTTTGAAACCCTTTCCCAAACCCAAATTTTAATTGCAGGTAATATGGATGCTAATGGGTGTATATTGCATAATATTGGTGGGTGTCAATTATTGGTTTGTGTTATTTTTTATAAGTTTTTTAGATTTTTGTTAAGTCCATAATATAAACTAATTTCTTCATTGCTTAAATTTTTTAATAAAAAAAATTCTAGACTAATGGTTGAAGGTAACTCTTTTAATGAAAAGTTACATGACTGAGAAATAATAGCTCAGAACTTTAAATTGTTTTAGTTTAAAGCGTAGAGATAAAATAAAATTCCAACCCTGAAAGAGGGACATACCTACTGACACTGCATTAAATGACCCGCATCAAATTAGTTATTGTTAATCCAATTGGATAGGAATCTTAGGGTTGGAATTTCAAATGGCAGACACCCATCAAAATTGCCGGTGCCAATCAAAATCTGAAACGTTTTCTGTATTCTAAACCAGATTTTGACGATTTTGGTAAAATCTTAGCTGTATTTGACGGGTAAATTGACCCATGACGGAGGGGTGGCAGGAGCGGGGGGGATCCTTCTGGATCCCGGAGGACAAATAGAACAAACTTTTGCCTGGGGTTTAGGGACTCGAACCAACAATGAAGCAGAGTGGTTGGCTCTCCTCCAAGGTCTGCAGATCCTTCAGGATAAAAACTATCAAAAGGTTCTGATATTTGGAGATTCAAAGCACGTCATATCTAAATTGATCAATGGATACCCCAAGGGAGCAGTCAATTGCCTTCGCCTGTACAATAAAGCTAAACTTCTCATGCTCAGCTCCTATGAACCATTTCATATCCTCAGAATCAATAACACGGCAGCAGATAGTATGGCCAACTTGGGGGCCTCCATCCCTCAAGGCCACTTCAAGCAGAATGGGAATCCACCCATCCTTAAATATGTTCCGTAATGAGAAGTAAAGCTTACACGCATCCTCATCTCAAGCAAACATCCAGGAAGTTCTCTATGATTGACCATCGTAAGTGGTTTATCCTATTGAATAAACATAGCAAGGGGTCTTGTCTTATAACTAACCATGGGATCTTACTCCTCCACCTTCTCTTTGGCTTGTTTGGCCACCCCTTTTTCACCCTTCCCCTTTCTTTCCCCCCCACAGCCCCTCTCTCACCCCTCATCTATCCCTCCCTCACACTCTTCGAAGCCCCCCGTCACTTCATAGCTGGCCTCCTCATCGCCGGCTCCTCTCATTTACTGCATAGTCCTCCCCATCCTCCTTCGTATGCCGCGAGGTCCCCTTGCTGTCTTCTCCATCTCTCGAAGGCAGTGGAATTAAAAGCTCTTCAATTCGGGGATATCTTCATTCCTCCCTCACACGCTCAAGATCCCTTCACGCTTATCTGTCACGTCCCCATCCCTCAGACCGGCAAGAGAACGCGACAAATCATCAAATACAGACTAGGCAAACCGCCCCATGAACATTAACAGAAATCAAATGCTGAAATTTAAAACTTACAAGCATACACCGATGCAAAACTCTTCAATCATACAGCAGAAGCAACACAAACACATTTCCAGCATTCATCATGTTCATCATTTCACATAATACAGTTTATAAATTGCAAAGGAGAAGTAATAGCAGCACTTATCTTTCGATGAAGAACTTGCCCGCAACCAGCTACGTCGCTGCAACGTTCCACCCAACCATAGGCTAGATTGCTCATCAATCTCTCAGCAACGCTGCCTCCCCCGAGCTGGGCATGATTCCTCAAGGGCTAAGGGGCAATTGCAGGCTTACACATAGCCAAGGGGACACCAAACAACCAAACCAACACTGCTGGGTTTATCAGACCATCCACAGATCGGCCAAGCCAGCACAGTCCGAAGACCAACCACTGCACACCGCAGCAAAACAATCCCTTCATAGCCCTATGAAGATAGCAAAGCAACCGGGGATAATCCCAAACCAAAGATGAACCACAGCTGAAGCAGCACCAGGCCACACGGAGTTGTTCTTGGCCCTAACGTGGCCAAAACAACTCAGCAACAACACCCAAACCAGGGTATAACAACAACCCACTCCAAAATAGAAACGGTGGCAACAATCCACAGCCCGTAGTGGATAAGATGCCGAGCTCCCAGCATAGCCATGGGAGACTCAAACGCAGACCCCAGCGGAAACGGCTCACCATGAATACACAGTGGTCCAAAACGAAATTGGACACCACAGTCAACAAAAAACGTGGGGAAGACAACCGCCCCAAAACGAAAACAGTGAGTACGGCTCTCTCAGGGGAAAATCGACCTCAACGGTCTGTGCATGAGGAAAAGCTCGCACCCAACAGAGAAATACACGGGAAAGACATACCCGATTTCTGCATGAGGATTCCCGCCTGCGCGTGAGGGGAAATAGCCTCACTCTCTGCGCGTGAATCAACAGGCCATAGGGAGGACGAATAGACTAGCCATGAGAGCAACCGACCATGAGGAGGACGAACATGCAGGCCAGAATGGAGTCATGTGGGAAGATGGAGGAATTGCTTGCCTCTTTACCCACATTTTCTCCAGCAATAAATGCCCTCAGCCACTCAGCCATAACTCCCCAACCACCAGCTGAAGCATTAAAGAGGTTGACAAGGTTGGATGAGACAAAAGGTGACAAACAACAAAGGTGGTGAAACATGGGTTTTTTCCCTAACCAAGGTTTGACAATCCCCCATCCCTTATCCTTTGGAACCATGCCCTTTTCATTTTAACGTTGCCTTGCGGTAGCTGGTCGTGGGTTTATTTTATTGGATGTGCGTATTTACATGATGCCAAATTATAATGTGCCAAATAGCACGAGATACCATCGGCAACTACCTCTATTGCCGAAACATACACAACCAAATCGATGGTGGGCTTTTTACTTGAGCCCCTTACCACGATCAATTACAATATATACATCATGCAAACAGGGTCAAAACCGGGGACATTACATTATCACCATGGCCTCCATTGGCAGCGATATGTTTTCCCATTCCCTTTTCACTCTCGGCCCTGGATTATTCGATGCTCTGCGATTTCTGTTGAAAATTGTTACAGGCATTGGAGAAGGGAGACTGCAAGGCCTCCTGTGGAAGGTTCTCCCTCTTACTCGCTCAGTGGTGAAGGAAATATTGGATCTTGCAGCCTTTTCCCCCTGTTTGTGTGGTTCCCTCTCAATTTCACAGACAGTCACCCCTGGTTCAGGCTTTCTCTCTGGCAATTGGGGAAGCAGCTCGGTCATAGGCTGCAGGTGTACAGGGTGGCAAGAAGGAGCCGTGGGCACTTTGGCTTGTGGAAGAAGTGATGATTTATTGCTGTACAAGGAACTCCTCGTGCTTAGATTCTGCCTCAATAGTCTTTTAGCTCATGACAATCCTGCTCAAGCTATTCAGAACTAGTTCGCCCGAATCACCTTATTGACAGAGGCTGACAAAATGGCTCAGGCTGGTGAAAACGCGGGGACTATGGATATCAAAAAGTACTTGAGAAGACTGTATGAACTGCTCTCCATCAGCATTATGGATAACAGAGAGATGGCTCGGGAGGTGAAAAAAATGGAAGACACAGTCAGCTATACCTCACTCTAGATCAGTAATCACGATGCACGCATTGATGACAATGAAAGTAATCTTCGTGAAATAATGGGGAAGGTCGATAGGATTCAAGAGGACCTTCAGCGCTTCATATCTATGAACCAGAGCAGCAGAGTCAATGGAGCCACTGATGATGTCGTGCTACCAATGGAGGAGGAATCAGTCGTCCAGCCAAGAAACCCAAGAGGCAACCCTTAGCCTTCTTTTGTCTAGCTTTGAATGAATGTTTTTCTGTCTATTTTTATGTAATCAGTATGTAAGGGTTTATACAACCCACGGCTATAAATGTTTTGAACAGACTCATTGTGAAGTGTTTTGGGAAACACAGTGGATAGTCCCCTTGTGCAGCTCTTTTGCTACGCATAGATACTCTGGTTCTCCATGTCTATAATGTATGGCTGTGCACAGCTAACTTTTATATATTCCCCCCTTTATAATTTCTGTTTAAAAAAAAAAATTGACACATGACAGGCATTTTCCCGTCAAATTCCATCCCTAGATAGGATCCCAAAGACTGTCGGCTGGAAGACTTGTCAACATACTGCAAACACAGGCTTTTCAATATTCAAATTTCAAACAATGTGGAATTTGACGGGTTACAAAAAGTATTTTCATTTTCAAAACGTATTTGACTAGCTAAAAAGAATTTAAGATGTCAACATCTACTTTTAATAAAAAATTCAAAACGTATATTTAATAGGTACTCACTTATATCTCCCGTCATAATTTGTAATATATGTTTCAGGCTCCCAGCATTTTGGGGTTTGCTCCAACTACAGCTCAGCATTTTGGGGTTTGCTCCAACTACAGCTCAGCATTTTGGGGTTTGCTCCAGCTAGAGGTAAAACACTAGTTATATCAAAGCTTGGTTAACTCGAGCTGCATTACTCATGGTAGCTATTTTTATTTTTTTCATTCCTTTTGTTCATTAAAAGATGCAAATGGCTATCTTTTAATCTAATCTTTTTTTTCCAAAGTTTTTTTCATATATCATATTGGATTTGGCTAATATTGGCTACAATAAACGATTAGGTACAACTAGGCCTATCTACTGGAATGAACCCTCTTTCAGGAACAACTAGGCCAAATGGATGAGTAATGAAAAAGAATTGTTATACCTCCCTCTGCTTATGTCCTGGAATATTTTCGAGGATCGTAGACCTATATCTAAATTGATCATTTATAACATTATGGAGCAACTTCAGGCTCATACTGTGAATGCTCTTCCCAAACGTAATAGGAGATTGAATGGATTGGAACAGGTATATGTGTACCCTATCAACTTTTTTGATGGGGCCTCCGCGAACAAGACTGGAGGCACTAGTGTACATCTCATGATCAGTAAGGATTATTATTTTTTGTTTAAAAATGGGATGTGGTCAGAGAACCAACACCCGGGAAGAACTCCTTGCTCTCTGGGTATTACTTTCCTTTTAAAAAATTGTGGGGCTGCCATATCAACACATTAGGGGAGACTCTTCAGCCATCATCAACTGGTTCAATGGATAGGCTGACTTATCTGCTCTTGAACTTGATGGTTGGTGCAGTAATATCAGAATCCTTCAAGCTTCCTTCACCCAACTTGAAGCTGTCCATGTATACAGAGAATACAACGTTAAAGTGGATGGCTTATCTAAGGAGTCACTTGGACTGAATTCTGGGTACCTTCACTTTATGGAATTCTCTGAGGGTGAATGTAGTGGGAGAGGCTCATTTCAGCTCTATTAGCCTTTGATATGATTTTCAGCCACTTGGTGGCTTGATTTTGATGACAAACCCTTTAGTGTTATACTCTTATAGGTTATACCCCTATAGAGATCAAGAGGGCCTCCTGTTTATGACTATAGATTGCCTCCTCCATGAAGTCTTTAATTGCTGAAATGGAACCACCATTTTCCTTTTTTTTATGGAAACTTTCCCCCAAGGAAGATCAAATAACATGCTCTGTATACCTAGGTCCTAGATAAGGATCCCGGGGCTGGGTGACTTTCATACCATCAACTTTCAAAGTCATTGTTTCTCGCGCCGATGCAAGCATAATTTGAGAATGCCTAGCTTTGTACCTTGTATAATAAATATATATTATATTATACAAGTAGGCCACCTCCTCAATGTTTACATTAAGACTCTATATGCTTAGCCTTATAACTGTGTTAGGTCCTACGACATAGTCCACTTACTATACTGTTTTGGTAGTACCCAGTAGTGCCTCCTTAGCTAACTAATCATGTTTTGACTTGTACTTCTGTTACTAGGTGTTTCGGAGTTCGGGATTGGATACTTGTACACTTTGTTGCTTGATGTTATTTTAGACTTAATGTCTGCCCACTATTTGTATGATTGCTGAGCACTCATGCCTAGAATGTGGCCACTCCATGTATATGTATACCTGATGCAACAAACAAACCTTTGATTCTAATGAATAACAAGGAACCGCTATTTTTCTCCTAAAAAAAAAAAGAAACAAAGACTAACATCCATAAAACATTAAAAAGCAATAAGCAAAGACGATATATCCCCATTGTCTTTTTAATTATAAGTAAAATGATGTTATATCGAACAAATACAATATATGGGTAGTTCCCGATCAAACCGATCGGGTCATATAGGAACAAGGTCCAAATCTCTTGCCCACCTTGATTCTCTGCTCCGATTGGACAAGAAGGGTTAGAATGCATTAATTGTCTGCTCCAGTTGGACAACAAGGGTTAGAGAAAGGCAATTATTCTTAAAACAAAAAAAGTCGGTCACTTAAAGTTTTAGATTTGCATTGAGTAACAAGATGTTATAAAAGAAACATATAGACATAAGTATAATCTTCATTATATAATAATTGAATAGAAATTAAAGAATGTCTACTCATTTGTTGGTAATCATGACCTGCAAATATGTGAATTTCTATTGGAACTTCCTTTTCACCTTCTAAGTAATTGCTAGTGTATACTACAAACAAAACAAACCTTAGTATCAATGGTATTTCCCACGAGTGATGAGTACCACCCAACCCATGATGGGAGAGCATTAAGTCTCAAAGGCTTTTTTGAAATATACATCAAGTCAAAGTAAATTTAATGAAATGTGCTCTTGGAGAATGAGATGAGATGAAATAAACGTGAGATTTTATTCTATCAGATATGTCAATTTTGGAATTGAACTTTGAACCTACCTTAACAATATGGTTAGTGACATAAACTATATTGCACTAAAGTTCATTGGAAGAAAAAGCATAAAAGATATGACCAATCCTTTGGTTTTTTTCCAGAAGGAAAAAAGCTTGTCCTTGATATTCATTAAAGAATCAAAGGGCATCTGAAGTGCCATCCCTGAGTGAGGGTTACACTCATAAAAGGATCAATGGGAGCGTATCTAAAACTAAACACCTGTAATAAGTCTCAACTCAACAAGCTACCGAGGGGGAAATCCAAGAACATACCCATCAATAACATTCTCCAAACACTATCCAGTCAAAGACATTAATGTGTACCTGTCCTTCAAACCCCATCACTGTCGTGGACATAAGAGTGCAGATCTACAATCAGAAGGTGCCCGCTCCTAATCAATAAAGAGGTGCAATACAAGAAAAAAGGAGTATAAACTCCAGCACCAAGCTCAGAAGAGCGTAAGAGTGTCATGAGAGACCAAAAGGCCATCTAAAAATTCATAATAGATACAAGTACCAAGAGCCAAAATCAAGGCAGACTTCGATTGGTTGTCTACGTGCCGATTATGTTCACGATAGATATGACTGAAGGACAGGTTGAAAAAACTAGTGCACAGTTTTTTGATATCTTTGCACCAATGATTGAGCTCAAGGGGAGAAATGGAATCAGTACCCTTAACCCAGTTAATAATGATTGATGAGTCCCCAAAAATATTTAGTGTTGGGAGCCCCATTACCTGGGCTATTTGCAAAAGTGCCCAAAGACCAACCAATTCTGCTTTTGTATTGGTGCATGTTCCTGCCCCCAGAGCAAACTCGAAGGAATGAGTCTTATTCAAGTATATACAGATGCCTACTCCTCCAATATTTTTGGCTGAAGCCCCATCGAAAAAACCACAGGGAAAGACAAGAGATGGACCTAAGCCTGAGACTCGAGGAATTTTTGTCTTTCTACAAGGAGGCTGATACAACTGGGATAATTTTTCAATCTGGAAAATAATGTTCAAGATAGTAAGCTTTTTTCCTTCAAAGATGGAAGAATTTCTTGCTTTCCATATGTTCCACATAGCAAATAAAATGAGGTAGCAACAGACTGAATACTTAGAGAACCTGTGAGTCCAGATCCTCAAAAAGTTGTGAAGGTTATCACACTGCTGAGGGGGAATGAAATGATATTTTTCATTGAAATGACAAATAACCTCGATCCAAATAGAGCATAATGAAAAAATATGTTGGACACATTCTTCTCCAGCACCACAAAGTGAATAGATGCCTGGCCCTATCCATCCTTTTCTTTGGAGGATATCCCACATTAATATTTGTTTTCCAACACCAACCAAATAAAACAACTTATTTTAGTGGGAAGAGTGCTAGAACAAATCAGAGCTTGTAGACTGTTAACTACCGGAGGCTGTGAGGAATGTACAATAAAATCATAAACAATCTTTGTTGAAGTAGAACCAACAGACCTGTTATGATCCCATACAAGAGTATCAGGCTGAGCATGGAGCCTAATTCTTCCCATCTCCAGACCTCGTGTATAAGTGTCCCATGCAAGCTTCCAATCACCTGCAATGTACAGGTCCTCGGCCGTGAACCAGTAATGAAGAGATCCGGGCTGAATATTGTGAGCTTGCGCGAGAGTAGTAAAATCCAAATCCTCTAAATACTCTCTGAGCTCCAAAGGAAGAGTGTGAGGACCTTGTGTTCCAACGATTGGGTCAATACCCAGAAGGACATCATGTCCATTCCCGATAAGCCAAGATAAACATCTTCCCAGCCAAGGAAGAGTTTGTAGGAAACCTTTCCAAATTATAGAAACTCCTCAAAAATTAAAGTTATTGTCTCTGAGCCATGCCACCACCAAGAGGTTCTTTAAATACTTCGCACATAGTACATTATGCCATAATCCATTACTATGAAGTACTATCCACAGATTTTTTAACCTCAGAGCAACACTGAACCAATGAAAATTTTTAATGCCCCAACCACCGTTCTCCTTCAGCCAGGATAATTGTTGCCAATGTGTTAAATGGTACCTGCGATTATTCCCTGTAGATCCCCATAAAAAAGCAAAGGTAATGCTTATGAGTTTGTTAAGGACAGAGACGGGGATAGGAGCCAGTCCTAGCCAGTATACAAGGAGACTAGACAGTATAGCTTGGACAAGTATCAGACGGACACCTAGTGAAAGAAACTTATGTGACCAATTATGGATTCTCTTTTCATACTTCTACACTAACCAATTCCAATCACTGACTTTATACCCCAATGATTTAAGGAAATAACCGAGGTATTTGAAACCAGAGACAATAGGTTCCATTTTATAAGGCAGAACTCTAGAAATATCACCCAGTATATCCACATCCACATTATTGAATAGGAAGCAAGATTTATCAACACTAATACACATCCCAAAGGCCTTATAGAAAGTACTAAGGATAACATCAAATTCAATCCATTCAGGTAGGGTTCCAGTACCAAGCAAGATCACATCATCGACAAAAAGGAGGTGAGTGAGGGCTAGAGTAGGAGAGTTTTTAATTCCTCTAATGAGACCATGCTCTCTTGCATCATAAATCAAGAGACTCAGACCTTCTATAACAAGAATGAAAAGCAGAGGTGATAGTGGACAGCCTTGCCTGATTCCCTGAGAGGCAACGAAGAACTGTGAAGGGGTGCCATTGACAAGTACACCGAAGTTTGTTGATGTGAGACATCCCATTATCCAATTGACACCAAGGAGAGGTATCCCAATCTATATTAGAAAGAGCCTAATATAAGACCATTTAACTCTATTGAAAGCCTTCACCAAATCCAGTTTGAGGATGAAAGCACATGTGTTCTTGGTCTTAACAGAGTGGAGAGTCTCCTGCGTAATGCCTATAGGTTCAACAATCTGACGATTTTTAAGGAACCCATACTGCTCAATGGAAATGTGAGAGTCCAGGAAAGGCTTAAGTCTAACAGCAATCACCTTTGCAATAAGCTTATACAGTAAATTACACAAGGAAATGGGTCAGAAATCCGCAAAGGTTGTAGGTTTGTCCTTTTTAGGAATCAGGGCTAGGAAGGTAGAGTTCAATGAGGGGGTAATATACCCAGAAGTCCTAGCAAATTCAATACCATGTAACAATTCTAAGCCCAATAGATCAAAGAAGAGAAGGTAAAACTCGACAGGCCAGCCATCAGGGCCTGGGCTCTTGTCCTTCTTGAATGATTTTAATGCTTTTTCTATCTCAGGCAAAGTGACAGGAGCAATGAGACTAGGTGCATTCACCTAAGAGATCATAGAGGGATAGAGCGAGACCACCTGAAGCTGGGTTAACAAGCAAGTTTGTTTATCATCACAAAAATATGTGCAAAATGTCTTTTACCAAGCTCCTTAAGTGCTTGCTCATCCTCAATACAGTGACCCTCCTCATCTACTAAAGACCAGATAGTGTTGTGATTCCTTCTATCAGAGGCAATAGTATGGAAGAATTTAGTATTGGAGTCACCATACAGGGCCCACTTAGTACGGCTCTTAAGTTGCCAAGTGAGTAAGAGATGTTCCTGCAACCTTTTTTTCATGGCTCTAAGCTGATTCAAAGCTAACTGATCCTCAAGGGTGAAATTACCTAAAAAGGAACCCAAAAGGAGGGTCTCAATATCCTTATCCAGCCTCCAAGAATCAGAATTTATAGATTTTTCTTTCTCCCAGATCCAAGCTTTAACTTCCCCCTTCAGAGTCCTCAACTTATGAGTCAAGTTGTCCAAACCATTAAGAGAAGACTAAGGGTTAAGATCAGGCCATCTCTTAGCAACCCAGAGATTAAAATTAGGATAAGTGAGCCATGATCGATTGAATTTAAAAGGATAATTATAAGTACCCATCGATTTATTCCATTCAGGGCAGATCGAGAGGTGATCTGAGATATCAGCATGATGAATCCAGGTCCGATGAACCTCAAGTGAAGGGATCAAAGCTGATGAGAGTAGAAAGCAATCCAATATTTTACAAATACCCTCGTCACAAACCCTCCAGTTTCTCCAGGTAGGCCTAGCATTGTTAGGGGTAATGTCCAAAAGCCCAGCCGAGTCAAAAAAGTGTTTGAAATGTGAGGCAAGAGGGTCCACGACGGCTCTTTTACCCCAGGTCTCTGCTGCATTCATGGTCAATTTAAGGTCCCCTCCCAAAATCAAGTTGGGAGTAGAGAGAAGGCCCCCCCTAAGAACATTATCCCAATCCTTTGGTTTATAAGAGAGCATAGACAAACACCACATCACAAGGAAAACCAAAGGCGGTAAACGACGACTAACCGAACATGATCCGTACATGTTTGCAAAGAGGAGGTGGTCAAGCTGTTGACATGTTGACATCCTTGTTTGAGGGTGAAAAATATCTTTCATGCAACAGAGAATTAAATGTTGTGGAGGTAGCATTGTGGGCCGTTGGATCTCAAACAGGTTGAGATCTAATGACCCATTGTGCTGCCGCCGCAACATTTAATTCTCTACTGCATGTTAAATATTGTTTGCCCGTTTTGAGGGTAGAGAACAATAATAATAAGGAGTAAGCTATCTACCCGACGATTTGCACCGGGGCCCACCCGAGTCATCGAATAGATAACTTACTCCGTAAGGTAAAGACCCTCTAGCCCACTAAGTTGATTACTCGCTTCACGTTTGAAAACTTCAGCGTGCCCTCCCTTCTCTCTTTATGTTTTAACCTTCATTGACCTTGACCCAACCTAACGACTCTCGTAAACTACCCAGAATACTACATGGTGCCAGAGTGATTCGATAAAAGGTATTAACGTTGTACATAAATAGTTTTCAATAATCCTCTCTAGTGCGAGGCAAATTAATGAGCCTTATACAGAAAACTAGTGATTATATCGATTATTTCATGTAAGTTTTCCAGCCCATATAACACAGCTCTAATCAGTTTGGACGTTGAAAGACACTCATGAATTTCTAAGATACTGGATCAAAAATATTTATATAGAACATGCAAGGAATAAACATATTTCCAAATACATCTCTATAGTTTCACAACACAATTTAGTTATGAAATGTTGTGTTACTAATCAATTAATCAAAAAGTCAAGGCGTTTTGATGCATGGGAACATGAATATTGCAACTATGAAATTTTCGTTTAACGATTCAACACGCCTCAACCCAAACCCTAAAACATCAAAGATTATGGCTATAGTTACATATAAATTTAGGTGAACATTGTTACACTAACAACACTTATGAATAATGAAAACTTCATGGTTTTGGGGAGGATGGTTGGAGTGCATACTGGAAACTTCTAGTTCCTTAAATTCGAATACAATTCATTTCCATAAATCTTTCTTAGTTTTTATGATGAAGGATGGAATGTCAGGTTTCTTAAACTAATATAACACGGTTCACTTCTGTACATCTAAACTACCTCTATCACAAACAAATTGCTAAAACAAATTTAAGTCTGACTCAAACAATACCTTACATTGGACTGTATATTTTAATGATATTTAGCTAATTATAAAGTTATTGGAAACTACAACAAAACACGGTACATTCCTTTAATCAAAAGCAATATTTTATGTAGAGAGGATTATTGAAAACTATTTATGTACAGGGTTAATACCTTTTATCAGCTCGCTCTGGCACCATGTAGTATTCTGGGCAGTTTACAAGAGTCGTCAGGTTGGGCCAAGGTCGATGAAGATTAAAACATAAAGAGAAAAGGGAGGGCATGCTGAATTTTTCCGACGTGAAGCGAGTAGTCAACTTAGCTTGCGGGAGGGTCTCTAAGGTAATGTCTACCTTACGGAGTAAGTTATCTACTAGACGCCCGGGTGGGCCTCGGTGCAAATCGTCGGGTAGATAGCTTACTCCTAATCATAATAATCAATCTTCTCTTTCGTTTCTGTTTTTGGGGATTCATATTCAGTATGTGGCAGTTCATTTAATGTTGTTAGCAAAGTTGTTACGAGTTGTTGGATCTTAAACTAATTAGAATCAATATCCAACATGTAGTAGTTCATTTAATGTTGTTTAGTAGAGTTGTTATGGGTTGTTGGAACTAAGGCTACTTGAAATCTAACGACCATAAAACTCACAATATCGACCATAAAACTAAAATAAATATATCTACTAATTTGAGATGCTCACATAATTTATAAGCAAGAGACACGTAAATGCATGACACTGTCTTCTGCAAATCTGTCTTGCTTTCTATCTTTTAAATTGAGCCTTGATTGTTCAAATGAAAACCTTTCATGTTTGGACCTAGGCTACGAAATGGATAAAACAAAAACAAACTAAAAGGGATTGGCTACGAAATGGATAAAACAAAACGTGGAGTGTTCGATTATGAGTCTAATTGGAACATTATCAGGTTCGTTAGAAAGCTCTCAATCTGCAGGCGAACAATAACCAGTCTATTGGACGCCATTTAATGCGGCGGTTGCACGCATGTCCCTCGTTGGATCTTAAGTTGCTCGAGATCCAACAGGGGCAGTGTTGGAATTTGAGGATGTTTTGCCCTTCACGGGACATTTTTCCGGTCAAATACTTCTAAATATTTTGGTAGAACGTGTGACCATAAGGGCAAACAATTTTCCAAAACGTATTTTTACGTTTAGCGATTTCCATAAGTCGTAATTAATTTTTTTTGTTAGTTTTTAGAGAGGGTGAACTTTGAAACCCTTTCCCAAACCCAAATTTTAATTGCAGGTAATATGGATGCTAATGGGTGTATATTGCATAATATTGGTGGGTGTCAATTATTGGTTTGTGTTATTTTTTATAAGTTTTTTAGATTTTTGTTAAGTCCATAATATAAACTAATTTCTTCATTGCTTAAAATTTTTAATAAAAAAATTCTAGACTCATGGTTGAAGGTTAACTCTTTTAATGAAAAGTTAAGTGAGTGAGAAATAATAGCTCAGAACTTTAAATTGTTTTAGTTTAAAGCGTAGAGATAAAATAAAATTCCAACCCTGAAAGAGGGACATACCTGCTGACACTGCATTAAATGACCAGCATCAAAGACATCCAACGATGTCCATTGGATAGGCTCCCCTCCTGAGGGAAAGTCTGTCCAGTAAATAAGAATTGCCTCCCAAAGACTGTCGGCTGGAAGACTTGTCAACCGACCGCAGACACAGGCTTTTCAATATTCAAATTTCAAACCATGTGGAATTTGACGGGTTACAAAAAAGTATTTTCATTTTCAAAACGTATTTGACTAGCTAAAAAGAATTTAAGATGTCAACATCTACTTTTAATAAAAAAATTCGAAACGTATATTTAACAGGTACTCACTTATATCTCCCGTCATAATTTGTAATATATGTTTGAGGCTCCCAGCATTTTGGGGTTTGCTCCAACTACAGCTCAGCATTTTGGGGTTTGCTCCAGCTACAGCGCAACATTACAGCCTTTTGCAACAGCTAGAGGTAAAACACTAGTTATATCAAAGCTTGGTTAACTCGAGCAGCTTTACTCATGGTAGCTATTTTTATTTTTTTCATTCCTTTTGTTCATTAAAAGATGCAAACGGCTACCTTTTAATCTTATCTTTTTTTTTCCAAAGTTTTTTTCATATATCATATTGGATTTGGCTAATATTGGCTACAATAAACGATTAGGTATGTTTAATTTTTTTTTAAATTTAAATATAAATTTGTATTTATATTATTTTATTTTATTTCTTTTAAAAATACATATAAAAATATATTTAACAATCATTAATTTGATATGAAAAACACAAAACCATCATAAGATTTTGAGATTTTGATTTGACAGGTAATATAAATTTGAAATTCCAGGCCTGCTGGCAAGTGGAAGAGAGTCAACCTCACGTGATGGGAGAGCAGATGTAACAAACTCAGCGGGCTGTCACCTGCCCACATGCAGATCAAGAACACCCGTGGGCTGTCACCTGCCCACATGCATCAAGTTTCAACCTGCCCACACCGTGTCTATACTGTCGCGTTGCTGCGTTAGTATTTCTCAATTTCTTTTGTCGGACGTCAAAAGCTAATATGTCAATTTCTTTTTCCGGACGTGAAAAACAAATTAAACACACGGCAAGTTTCCCAGGCCTGCTTGCCAGTGCTTCAACTTTACCCATTGTCAAACGGACGGAATTCTAAATTCCGACGACCTACACATCGCATCAAAGCAAAAAGCAAAAGATGGTCTCTAGAAACTAGGTATCATTTTGTTTTTTTAATAATAAAAACTCCATGTGAGTGGTGACCCAGCGAGGTACTGAATGTTGAATACCTATCCTTCTTTCTTCCGAAGAGTGGTACACATCTCACAGAGCTGTTTTTTCTTTTCTTTTTTTCTTCAAAAAATACCAGCTTTTGATATTCATATGAATCAAAAAGACATCTTAAACAGTATAACATGATAATGACTAATCAGTCCATCCCCCACATAACAGAATGACATATATACAAAGTTTTAATTTATGTGATCAAGTTTCTTAGTCATGAATTCTTTTTTTTCCAAATTTATATAATTTTTCTTTAATAATTAATTGACCAAGTTTGTATTATAAATAGTTGTAGTTAAATATTTGTCTCGACAATGTATTAGTTAGTTCAGATTTATGAAACCTTTGTAATAGAGTAGATCCATATTCAATTTGTGCTGTGTTTTAATATAAAAATAAGTTATATGATGCGTTTTACAATAAGTTTGTATTATAATAATTATAGTTATATATTTGTTAGTTACTGTGTTTTTACATTTAACGATTTATAATCCTTTGAGATATTTTTTTATATAAAAAAAATAAAATTGATGTGATCAGTTTGACATTAAAGTAATGATAAGAAATTAATGAACTAATAATATGGTTTTAATATAAAATTTAATATTTAATATTAAATACTATGAATATGCATGAAGTGTACCACTACTTCTAATTAATGTTAATAATATAAACATTAAAATATTATTATGCAAAATTATAAATATACTATTTTTGTTCATTGCATTCAAAATAAAATTAACAAATCTAAAGTTGATATCTTTCTAATTACAAAAAGTTTATGCCATTTTATAAAAGTATATTTTATCTTTAAAGTTGATATCTTTCTCATTACAAAAAAATATAATATTTTAAAATAAAATTAACAAATCTAAAGTTGATCTATTTCTAATTACAAAAAGTTTATGCCATTTTATAAAAGTATATTTTATCTTTAAAGTTAATATCGTTCTCATTAAAAAAGATATAATATTTTATTAATTTTTATTATGATATATTAAAAAAATAATTCTCAAATATTTATTAAAAAATCAAAATACTTTTTGTTTTTAAAGTTGATGTCTATCTAACCAAAAAAGATATAACATTTTTATTTATTTTTATTTTTAATAAATTTTTATTTGGTATGTATCAAAACAATTGATATTCTCAAATTTTACTCTTCATTTAAAAAATTAAAGCATATTTTACTCTTTTTGTTTTGGTTATTCGATTTTTATTTGATATAGTATAAAGTTAACCTAACGGCCTCCAAAATTGTGGCATAATGTGAAAGGAATTTTTATGAAGAAATTATTGTAAAACCGAAGCTGCGTGGTCTTCTTTGAAATGGTAGGACGATGAAAAGATCCTATTTTCGAAAGTAACAAATTCTAATTGACTCCCAACTTTATATATTTTTGGCAGACGACAAATTTTACATTGACATGCAACCCTATACTTTGTGAAAGACAAATTTTATGCTGTCAATTACAAAAAAAATTATTTTAGTTTATATCAAACTCCATTGTGACATAGATTAATTGATTTAATTAAATATAAATCTCGAATCAAAATTATAAATATATTATTGTAATTATATTAATCAACTAAAATATGAAGTAGTGGACTTAACACTAATGTCTAGTAAAAAACAAAAATCATATAAATCTATTATATTAATGAACTAAAATATGAACTAGTGAACTTAGCATTAATGTATAGTAACAAACAAAAATTAGTATAAGAATTTTATGGGATTATAAAAATCATTATAGTAAAAAACATTAATATGAGGTTATCCAAAGGCAAGAGACCAAGTGTACTACTTTCACTATATTGAAATAGAACCTAGATAGTACTCCATTGTCCTTGAGTTTTTCAATATATAAAAGATCTTCAACTAAGTTAATATTTTTTTTGTTTGTTTTCTGATCAACCATTGGCAAGTGAATTTAACTCTCAAAGATATGTAAATAGATAATTGTAGAGAAAGTTTCAATTGCAGGTGTGTTTCAATTGTAGTTTCATTTTTTGACACTAGCCAAATGCCGAATCTATTATTACTTTAGAATTTTCTCATACTTAGAGAGATAAATGTTCAAATTAGAAGCAAACTTAAAAAAGTTTTATGAAGTCCATTATCCCTTAAAATAAATGTCGCCAGAAAAACAACTTAATATGGGGGAGATGTTGTAATGTTCCTACCTAACAAAATAATAAAAATAAAAAAATTAATTATCCAAAAAAAATATATGGATCAGAAAAAAAAAAAAACACAATATGGGGGAGATGTTGTAATGTTCATACGTAACAAAATAATAAAAAATAATAAAATGAATTATGCCCAAAAAAATGTTGCCTTGCACATGGTTTTAAAACCATGTGCAAGGCCTCCTAAACAACCCATGGTTTTATTGTACATGAGGAGGGCCTTGCAAATGGTTTTAAGACCATGTGAAAGGCCTCTAAACAACCCATGGTTTTAGGAGGGCCTTGCACATGGTTAATTTAATTATCCAAAAAAAATATGTGGATCAGAAAAAACAAAACACAATATGGGGGAGATGTTGTAATGTTCCTACCTAACAAAATAATAAAAAAGAATTAAATGAATTATGCCCAAAAAAATGTTCCCTTGCACATGGTTTTAAAACCATGTGCAAGGCCTCCTAAACAACCCATGGTTTTATTGTACATGAGGAGGGCCTTGCAAATGGTTTTAAGACCATGTGAAAAGCCTCTAAACAACCAATGGTTTTAGGAGGGCCTTGTACATGGTTTTAAAACTATGTATGGGGGAGATGTTGTAATGTTCATTCCTATCAAAAAATAAAAATAAAAAAATTATATGTGGGTCATAAATAATATTGAATATTAATAATAAAAATATTATATGTTGACCTTAAATAAAAAAGACTTGTCAATCAATGACTATATACAGAACACACCAAAGCTGGGAGTTCTTTGAGTGCAATAACTAAGAAGAGGTTTGCACCTAAAGAGATTGTATCCCTCTCCGCTCTTGATAGAGCTTAGGATATGGATCTAGGCTGGTATTAATAACAACCAGGCATCCCATCCACAAATGAAAACAATGACCATTGTACAGTTTAGTAACCATACCACCACTAAAAGTCATAACTACCCTATCGAAATGTGTAATAGCAATCTCCTCAAATAATGAAGATTCAATCATTTTTCTTTAAAACCTTTGTTTCACCTTCTTATAAAATTCTTTGAAATATACCAAAATTTAACAAAATAATTCTGTCTTAATCCCCGAACAAACAAATACAAGTAGACTTATTTTTTATATTTTTTTCTTTTAATCTCACATTCTTCTACTTATCTTCCATGAATGGTTGGTTATCTATTCATCAACTATGAGTTATCCATGCATTGTTACGAGTTATCCATTCATGAGCTAGCTACCCCTTAGTTTTTATATTTCTTTTTTAATAATTGTTTATTTCAAATTTTGAACGACTGCCATATAATGAATCTGGACAGTACACTTGTCTCGTACTCGTCTCTAGACGAAAAACATAGATCATAATCCATCCCAAATTTTAAATAAAAAGACATATCAACTTAAAATGCCTATCAACATAACAACTAAAACGCTCAACATAACAACTAAAACGCCCAACCTTTTCAGCGAAAAATTGGTTTACCCAATTCCGGCTGGTTGAATCCATTTGGAGCGTTTTGGTTAGCGCTTATAATTCTCCTACGCATCTTAATATTTTAAGAATTTGTCAAATACTCGTGGCTGACCGAATTAACAAATTAATAGTGAAACGTCTCTGATTTCAACCTAAGATGAGTCATCATTTCCAAGCTGCTGCTCTCAACGAACCCATATTTGGGCTTTAATGTAATGACTAAATAATATGATTCCATGATTTCACTTATTGCACCGCTTTCTCCTCCTTCCTCCTCTGGGAGACTTGGGATACTGCAGCTGTTTGCAATGGGCTCTGAGTGGGTTGAATTTTTCAGAGGAATGGAGAAGCCAGTGGCTGCTTTGGCGGTTCCAGCAGTTGCTGTGTTCCTCTCATTTCAGCAGAAACTTGGGTTGGAATGGGAAATGCCATACTCCATTGCAAGGGGTTTTCTTCAGCTCTCTGTTATTGGCTTCGTTTTGCAATTTATCTTCCGCCAGCAAAATCTCGCTTGGATTTTCGCGGCCTATCTTTTCATGGTACGCTCTCTTCCTTCTTGTTTCAATTGAAACAATTCTGGTTCTTCATGGTTGCTCTGTGTAATACCCAATATCAATGGACCTTTTTTTTTTTCTTTGAAAACATCTTGTGTGTACGCAAATAATATAGAGTGGGCAGGGAATAATGGATAACTGAATGTATATAATAGGCAGTGATTTCTGCATCTTTTTGGTTTAGAAATGCAAAACCCATCACAGTACAAACTGGTGGTATAAATCCAAATGAAAGCTTAGTTCATAAATTGTTAGACAGCAGTGGTAGCCAATCAAATCAATTGACAGTAGAGATGCTTAGCCTGCTAGCTGATAGCACTGTGAGTCCCATAAAATAGCTCAGAAAGTAATTTTCTTAAAGTTCTGCTCCTATATACCAACTGTTTTTCCCATGTTCTTGCAAAATTCAAGTAAAGATGGTGCCTGAAGTATTGCAGGGCTGATCTGATTGGATTAGTAGTCTTAACAGCAAGCAAGGGAGATATAGTTGTCCATAGGATCAATTTCAGTTGAACAGTTTGTTAGATGTTCCTTATTAAGCAGAGTGGGAATAGATAACTGCCTGTGAGATGTTTTAAGACTGCTCAGTAATCAAGACCAGAGTTCTCTGCTTCGGAAAGCAGTAACCATTCAGATCCATACACTTCTCAATCTTTTAGGGAGATATGTAATGTTGATGTATGACTAATATCCAGTATAGTATTTCAGTTAGAGACCATCACATAGGTCTTTTGATCTTCTAATTTTTTTTTAAGGATGAGGAATTATCTGCCATATAATTTCTTTCCATATAAGATGTAACGCTGAACTGTTGTTGAATGGTTTGCAATTTTGTTGAATGGTTTTATGCTTAGTTGGATCAGAGGTCAAGTAATGTAAAAGAGGGATTTGAATCAGGGTAGATGGCAATGTGGATAAGAGCTTCAGGTCCCACTCACAAGATGCTTTCTTAACTACCTGTGATTGTCAAAAGAAAATGGTCATTTTCCCAATAGGAAATTATTTATGTTTGTGTTTATAGTCTTATGTGAGAAAATTGCTTTAAGGGGTTTAGAATAGTTAGACATGGACATAATGCAGTACCAGTGTAGAGAAACATTTCAACTAATCAAGAGAGCTTCGTTTTGGATTTCTCTTGATAATGTTATGCTTATTATTTATCAATGTTAATTATCTTACCATATAGTGTGGATATTCTGGTTTAAAGTATCTCAAATGTGGAGAAATTGGATGGCACTTTTCATGTGGAAATAAGCAGTTTTAAAAATAAAGAATAAAGGATATTTTATTTATTTATTTTTAGAAAGGGTTAATGGTTACATTTCAATAAAACTTCTACATAAAGCTTCCACTTTGATCATCGTAGTCCTTCCATGGTGGAACTATGCTTCGATGGGGTTTTGTCCCTTCTTAATCAATCAAGACCCATTAAAACTTTAATGTTTGGTTTGTTTAAATAATAGTATATATTATAAAAAAATGAGTTGTTTTGAATAACAATTATCAAATATTGATTGTGGTATTATAGAAGAAAAGACACTAAAAGCATCTATTTCCAAATAAATTTTGATAGTGTTTTTGCCAAAAGTTTCCATAATTCTACCATAATCACAGTTTCACCATGATAATTTTTCCCTTCATGGTAGAATTACACCCATGAGTATTTTATTCGTCTTTGAATCAACTCAAAACCTTAAAAAAATCTTAGAAAATATTGAATTGATCAATACTTCGATGTTTTGTTTTGTAAGATTCTAGCATAAATGACTAAAAATGGAGTACTTTTAGTCACAATTATCAAATTCCCTTCTTCTAGGATAAAGGACACCCAAAACACCCCTCATTCCAATGAAAGTTCTAGCTCAATTTTGGTGAATTGTTTTTCCTTGATCATACTTATTTCCACCACAATCACAATTCCCATCATGGTGGAACTATGCCCCCGTGTGTTTTTCATGTCTTTGAATTGATCTAAAACCTCGGAAAAGCTTAAAAACTATTGGATTGATTGAAAATCTACTGCGTTATTTTCTCGAATTCCAACATAGAAGACCAAATGTGGGGGATTTTCGGTGCTAGTTATCAAACACCCACATGGAAGCAATTTCTATAGGGATAGGATAAAGGGCACTCAAAAATTCTTCCTTATCGAAAAGTGGCCTATTTCCATTAAGTTGTTTTCCCTTCATTGGGCAGTTCACCATGATCCTTGTCTGCGTCATAGTGGAACTATACCCTAAGGGGTTTACCCACTTATTAATCGACCTAGATCAATTTAAACTCTAAAATCTTGTTTCTTCAGATCCAAATATAGAGGATTGGAAATGGGGCGCTTTGAGCACAAATTATAAAACACTCTTTTAGCTTGGTAGGAAAAAAGATTCTCAAAACACCCCACTTTCTAATGAAAGTTTAAATCGAATCTGGTAAAAATTTCTACTATGATCATAGTCCCACATGACCATAGTTCCATTATGATCATAGTTCCATTCATGGTAGAACTATGCCCCCGAGGATTTCGCCAAATTCTTAAACAACCCAAAATTTGAAAAATCTTAAAAGCCATTGGATTTATCAATACTTTGAGTACAACATATTTCGAAGAATATCATATATGACTGAAATTGTATATTTTGAGTGATGGTTATCAAACTCCCTTTGTGTAGGATAACGACCACCCAAAACATCCCTCTTTCCAAGGAAAATTCTAGTCCAATTCTAGTCAAAATTTATCCCTTGATCATAGTTTCACCATGATCCTAGTGCCCATCATGATGGAACTATTCCTCTTGGTGTTTTTCCATGTCTCTAAATAGACCTAAAACCTCAAGAAACCTTAAAATCTATTGAATTGATAAAAAGAACTTAATTTCATCTTTCCCTAGATTCCAACATAAAACACTGAAAATGGGCAAATTTAAATGCCAATTATTAAACTCCATTCATGACACTTACAAGAGATGGGTATATGTTGTTGTTTTTAAAAACTAGATCCCATTTTGAATTGTATTATTTTCATTGTTTTTGCCATGTTCCCATGTGTTTTATATGGACAATTTTTTATTTTGTTTTAAATTTTGTGTGTGTTTATCTCTCTCTCTATATAGAAGACAAAAAAAAATTAAAATTAAGTGTTTGGAGACTTTTACAAGGATAAAAGTCTATCATAATTTTACAAAAATATTTTGAGGAAAGAAATGTCATTGAGAACCATGTTGTGAACACATGTCCTTTGAATTTAAATGGCCTTACGGATTATAATAAATGTTCTAAATGGTGATTGGATTGCCTAGTCTCCCTCTTCTAATTGAAATCAATATATTAAGGGTGCAATTTTATAACATTGTTTTTAAATTCTACAACCATAGGTAGGAGTTATATCATTGGTTAAAACTTAATGTAGATGAATAAGTCAAGCGTGTATTTTTAGTATTTTTCTAGTAGTGAACCAAGACAATGGGGGAGAAATCTAGTATATAATTTGTGAGAAATAAAAAGATAACAAACATGTATTTAGTCAATGATGTGTGAAGACATAGTTTTACCGAGATATGTTTCATGTAAGCTATAAAGTCCAAAATGTGGTGCAAGACAATGGGCAACTAAAGTGGGGTGTCAATGCCACCAGATTATCCTCTTCTCGCTTTAGGTCGTCTCTTCTCTAGCAAAATGGGGGGGGTCCCTTGTATAGGAGTGATAAAGCTAGGTAATGAAAGCTCAAAGTGAAGTACAGAGTTAGCTCTAGCAAAACATGTGGTTGTAGCATATGAAAATATAAAGGTAATGGAAGGAATAAGACTAGTGCCTACCAAGATTGGGAAAATGGAGTCAATAAGAGAGTCAAGAGGGTTGAAAATGGATGAATCGAGACATGCAAACTCTCACCTAGAATGATAAATGACATCACTGGAAATAAGAGTTATGTGGGTTCTTTCAAAGGTACTCCACTTATGCACATTCTAAGTGCCAAAATAAAGTGTGATTTTATGCCAAGTTAAAAGACACCATGCAACCTTTCTTTGAAATGGTAGGAGTTCTCCCACAAATCCAAACCATGAAAAATAATTTGAGAGAGCTAGTCTTCTATAGACTTCAAACTCCATCTACTTTTACAATACAATAATATTTGTTTTCCTTTATCAACTATCTACTCAACAAATTATCTAATAATAACATAAAGTGGTTTAGATCCCCTTCTCCTCGAAGGAAAACAAATAAACTAATGCTAGATCTTAATCAAATTCTCTTGAAAAATCAATCAAAGAATTTAATAATGAGAGTAGTTATGTCAAGTGACAACTTCCAACAAAAATAAGCTCAGGAAGAGTGGGACACCTCCACAAAATAGTTATTTGTCCTTTTCGAAAGCTTCAACTACCCCCTCAAATCTCTCCAAGAGGAAATAGTCCTCCGCAAATGAGAAACAACCACCTTACATGGTGTTGGATAATCATTCTACACTTTGGACTCTTTTGGTCATTTTTACTCGAATTGGTCGATGAATCTTTGTTGAATTCATTGTTTTGCATTGTTCAAATTGCATTTTTAATTGTACAAATGGATCTAGCATACTCAAAAACCACAAGGCACTCTGATTCTGCAATTCCAACAACGTATATCTTCAATTTCAATAATTTTAGCCAATTTTAGCTTTAAAAAATTGCTGAAAAAATTGTCCAAAATGTAGAAAGTTTAGCCTACACCCCTTAAAACAACATGTGAGGCTTCCAAGATGAAACATACCATCACAAAATGCAATAAATGCTCTAATAAATCTTCACAAAGATCTTCATAGGCTAGGCATCCTTCTTCTTGAAAGGAATGAACCAAGTAAAGCATCAAACTAGTACATGTGGGCTCATCATATGAAATGTCCCATGTGGCATGAACATATGGCATGTTTGGCTTCTAAATGTGATATGTCCATCATCTAGGATTTGAAAAGACATGCATTAAAACCCCCCAAAAGTGAATGCCATCCTTCTTAGGCTTCTCCAAGTGTCATGTCCTTAAAGTAAATGCCATGAAACCCTAATCTAGGGATGGGCCCACTATGACAAGAACAAAATTATCATGACATGAATAGGCCAAGTGGATTTTCATTTATTGTTATAATATGGTCATGACATACAGATTTCAATTCGATCCATTCTTGTTCTCCTTCTTTAGTTAATATGATGGCTTGCTTATGCGAAGTTGAGAAAACCCTTTTAGATAATTTGAATTGTTATGAATTATATGTGTAAATGAAGTATAATTGTTTATCAACACATTTTGATTGTTAAAATGGATTTCATATACAATGTAATCATTATAATCAACAAACAAATACGACAAGATACAAAAGAAATAGTGAATGCAAAGTATAAAAAATTGAAGCCTTTTCAATATTTTAACAACCAATGTTGAACATTCCACAACAATTATAAAAATGGTGAGTTTTCATTTAAGGAGAACTTATGATCTGTTTGTTGTTGTTATGTAGGTGACCTTAGCTGGATACACTGCAGGGCAGCGAGCAAATAATGTTCCATATAGCTCATACGTTGCAGCAGCATCCATTCTATCAGGAACATCTTTTACACTATGTTTGCTTGTTATATTAGACGTGTTTCCATTAACACCTAGATACATCATTCCAATAGCAGGAATGATGGTTGGAAATGCAATGACTGTCACTGGTGTCACCATGAGGCGCCTTCGAGAGGATTTAAAGCAACAACATATCTTGGTTTGTTTATTCATTCATTCATTTTTAATTCCCCCTTTAAGACTAGTTTCTCTAAACATTGAATGTCCAATGTTTATGTGTAGGTGGAGACAGCTCTAGCACTCGGGGCATCTCCAAGGCAAGCAATAATGCAACATGTAAGAAGGGCTTTGAAACTAGCCCTTTCACCTGCTCTCGACAATGCAAAAACAGTGGGCCTCATTTCACTACCGGCGGCAATGACTGGCCTTATCTTGGGTGGCGCTTCTCCCCTCGAAGCAATTCAACTTCAAATGGTTGTGATGAATATGGCAGTGGGTGCTTCCACCTTTAGTAGTATCATGTCAACTTTCCTTGGTTGGCGGATTTTTTTTACCAAGACATACCAACTTAAAACAGAGGTTCTCATGGCGGATTAATATTCATATAAAATCACACTATTTGATGGTCTTTCTTTTTTGCTTGCTTGTCATGGAATAATTGTCATATTTTGATGGTGAATTAAATTTGTTAATAGAGAATTCATAAAATTCCAACTAAATGGAAGATTGAAGAGACTACATAGCTCATATAACTTATGAACCCATTCAATTGATATTATTATTGTTACATATTGAATATTAAACTTCACATCTATATCACTAAAGATCTTCAACATAACTTAATCATAATTATTCCAATAAATGTTTATATATTATAACTTATTAAAAATAAAATAATTATATATTTTAATTTATTAAATTTAAATATTATATATTTATTTACTTTTCTTTTATTAAATAATAATTGGAACTCAAATTAAAAAAAAGCCTACTTTCCTCATCTTTAAGAATATTGATTTATCAAATACACAATAATTAAATGTCTTAATATACCACAACAAAATAATAATTAAATATAACTAACTTGAAAACTATATATATTGCTTCACCGTTACAACTCTTGATAAAATAATACTCTACTACAAACCAAACTTCAAAATTATATATTTTTTAAATTTTATAATTTTAAATGCTACTTCACTCGTCCTAAAATATAGTATGGAAGCAATTCCTAAAATATTATAAGTTTAAAGAATCTATTTTCATTGTCTCAGTTACGCACAAATAATATTTAATATATTGGTTACAATATCAACTTTTTTTAATTTTTTAATGATTAAATAAAATTTTAAAATAAATATAATATTTTTTTTATTTTTTAAAATTAATTTTAATAACCACCATCACCATATAAATTATAATTTTTTAATGATTAAATAAATTTTTAAAATTAATTTTAATAACCACCATCATGATATAAATTATATTATATATTTAACTTTTTTAATAAAATCGTTTTTAATTAATATTCTAGTCTATTAGCCAAATCAAATTGAAATTAGTTTAATTTAACTTTGTATTTAATTAAGTTTTCTAAACAGTATTTTAAGTAATTTATTTAGTATGGTTGATAAAAAGAAGACTAAGAGCTTGATGATGAATAAATATTCTTTTTTATTGACATTTTAAAAGTTAATATATTGATTGTTTCGCTTTAATGTATTGATTGTTTCGCTTTAATGTAGCAAGAGTCGTGAGTCATGTCACGAGACTATTTTTTTCTATATTTAAGCTTTCTTTGTAGTTATGACCATTTATATAAATTTTTTAATTTATATTTAATGAATGAATAATAATTTTTTTAATTAAATTAATAATTTTCTTTTTAACCCAAACAATTAAATTCAATTTTGTAAAAAACTTAACAATGAAATATCAAAAAACAAAAAATAGTTGTATATTTATGAAAACAAATTAATTAAATTTAATAAATTATAATTAAACAATATAAAATATATAAATAGAAAGTAAATTCAATATTAAATTTAATAATATCATTTTTAATTATAAATGTGTAATAATTCATCAAAGTAGCTACTTAATTTTGTAATAATTTATAGGATTTGCTACTTCATAAGTTGCAAACACTTGGACAAAACTTTGATAACATATCAAATCATTTCATATTCTTTTGGGGCTGAAAATTATTTTAGATTTTTTTGGGTTCAAAGTCTTTGGATTATAAAGTTTTGAAGTTTAAGACTCTCTCCTAATTTCCTTTGGGACTTTAAATTATATTGCTTTATTTTAAAATGAAGGCTGTTTTTATATGAAGTGTTGACATTAGAGATTATATTGCAATTATTTCTTTTGAAATATAAAAAAGTATTTGCAAAATTTTTAAAGTTTAAGGTTTTATAAAATTTAAAAGTTCAGATTCTTTTTAAGTTTAGAATTTTTGATGATATATAGATTAAATAAGTATGGGGAATAAAAGATAATGCATTAAAAAAACATATGATTTTTTAGTTGACATTTTCAATAATAAAATTAAATTATTTAAAAATTGAAAATGCAAGTGATAATAATCCAGATAGATATTTAAATCTTAATAATGATAATGATAATGTTGAAAACCAAATTGATATGATATTCACATCATTGTTAAATTACCTTTCATAATACATGTTCATATAATTTGTATTTTTTTTCTTTGTAAAAATAAAAAACTAGATGTTATATAATTGTAATGTAAGTTGAAATGAAGACTTATTAAATTACCTTTCATAATACATGTTCCATATAATTTGTATTTTTTTTCTTTGTAAAAATAAAAAAAACAAGATGTTATAGTCTCATTTTAAATATAAATATATAAAAATTCAATTCTCCTTTAAAATAAAGTTTAATTTTCTTTAATATCCCTAATTAGTTGATATCAAGAAGGGCTGCACCTTGAATATCACCATCAATAACATAATACACTACATTTCCATAGGTGATAATCTTGTCCTTTACTGTGCATAAAGAAGGAATAGAGAAGTCAAGTTGGCTTTTGATATACCTAATTTAAAGGAATTGAACAACAATTATAAAAATTTAGATCATTTACCACCCAAAATTGTAATGTCCCCAAATTTCCCACTCTAATACTTTGATTAAAATCATCAAAATTGGCCTATAGTACTATGCATAATTAATTTAAGTCATGAAAAGATAATGTGGGACCACAATTTTAAATATTTGATAATCTAATAATTGTTTTATGAGTTGGAATTGGTCTAGGTGTCCCAATGAGGCACATAGAAGGAGGGATAAGGTCATGCGAGTTGTCTCACTCAAGAAATTTGGAAAAAACATCTAAAAGTAAGCAAGGCGGCCTAAAAGAAAGAACTTGGTAAAAGCAACTAAAACCAGGAAAAATAGCACAAAGCATAAAGGCAGAAGTTTCTTGATTTTTGTAGTTAAGAAGGAATAACAACATTAGAAAAAGCTACAGGAGCCAAATTTAGCTAGCGAGGGTGCAATTGATGAGGCAAGTGGGTCCAAATGCAAAAGCAAATTGCCAAAGAACCCTCCACTCATCACTATTTCGAATTTTAAGAAGGAAGGCTCTAGAGAAAGGAAGAAAGCCATCATAGGGTTATGAGAGGAGTATGAGAGTCTCCTTAGGATTCTTTTGGCATTTTTACTTTGTAATCTTCATGATCTCGAAGAGCTATGATATTTTTAGAGGCTTGGGTGGTGTACCTCTTGCTAGCATTGGGTGGTGTGCCCCTTTGCAATCATTTATCTAGTTTAGAGATTGTGAGATCTTCCAACTAGAGATTGAGGGAGGAAACACCTAGTTCTCTTCATGGAGATTTTCTAAGTTCCAGTACAATGTGGTCGAATCCCAGATTGATGTGGTAGAATCCAGTACTAGCAATCTTCAATTGCATTGTGTTGAAGCCCGTTCAAAAGTAAGGTTGATGATTTGTGCCCCTTGTGAGCTATATTAGTTCTCATGCGCCTCCAATGAAATATAATATGATGTATTCATGCTCATAATTTTGATCCAGTAATAAAATATTCCTCTCTTACTCTTAGAGGCTCTATTTCATCCTCTATGTTGCAAAAGTTTAGTTATAATTGATATTATGTAAGTTTGGCTCTAATTAACTGTGAAATGCGCTCCTAAAGGTCTGATGGAGGCACGTTGTTGTTAGATGTCATGTAGTTGATCCCACCTATTGATCTTATTACAAAGTTCATGACCTTTGGACATCATTTGAAAGTGACTAATTTCACCATTGTCTCTCTATCGTTAAAGAAATTGTCTGTTTTTCAATTTTGATGAGTCTAAATATTTTTTGTGCTTTAAAATATGGTTTGAAGGTCCTTAAAACTAAATACAAAATAATTGAGTCCATCCCAAGTCATAGAACATAATTTAGAAATCCTTTAATGCCATTTGAATATGTTTGGAAACAATCTGTTTTACTTGTTTTAATAGTCCAAGTTTCGATTACCACTTCCATTGCCTAATGTTTTTTTGTCAAGCCAAGTAGAGTCCACATTAGGTTGGGGGTAGTTCAACCAATATACCAGTGGTTTAGTTACTTTCAGTACTGCGCCAAAAGCAATGGAGGTTCCATAGAATTCTTCGGGCCATTTCCTTAAATCCTTTGGTTTAGCCAAAGGAGTATAACCAGGTGTGATGCACTCCCAAATGTGAAAATGTCGAATTCAGAACCTCGATTCCATTTGTATTGAGTCATTCACATGTGTTTGGTTTGAAACCAAGTCTTCTTGGTTGTTTTGAGAATATTTGACACTGGTTGGAATACAAATTAGTTTAGTGGTGTTTGAGTTTTTTTGAGACAATTCCTATTGATGCATAATATTCCAGGAGTGAGTTTTAAAATTCCATAAAAAGGTCTATGAAGTTAATAGTGGTCAAATCATCTTGTAATAGGCATGATTAAATCCATATAAATCTCTGTTGGCAGCTTCAAAAGGATATCAAGGTGTCTGGGATTGTTTGGAACAAGGAAATTTTCTCTTGTCAATACAAACTACTTTACTATTCGTGGTGCAATCTATGATGGGTGATAGCCTAAAGCCTATGATACCTTAGTTTTGTGGCAAGTTCATCCTCTATGTGTCCAAGTAGTTAGTTTTGGAGTTAGTGCGCCTAGACTGGGGTTTGAGTACATTACAGTGTATCAAAGCATGGTCCTCTACACCAGTGAGAAACAAAGTTCAAAGATCTAAGCCCCGAAGCAAAATTTTGCAGCTATGCGACTAACACCAACTAGTGATGTTTATGAATGGGATGATGAGGAAGAATCCTATTCTAATTATGGTATTATTTATGTTGATGGTGGACTGCAAGTGGCACATGAGGATGATGACACCTTGTGTGACACTGTGTGCAAAAATAACAGAAGGACTAATCCACCCGAGTATAGTATTATTGATGGAAAAGTGTGATATGGAGGAAAGAGTCTAGGAGTCGATCCTTGTCAGTACCTCATATAATACCAAACAATAAGGAAATATATCTAGGAAGTATTACCTTTTCGAGAATTCTGCACTTTCAAAGTTGAAAGGTTATTTTCGAATGAGGATCCTTACTGCAACACATATCAAGGAAGAGTAAGTCATATTGTCAATAATATGTGTAGAGAAATGAAGCATATATTGCAACATATTTTAGCCTCTGAGTCATCGCCAATGCATCACAATGAAGTAGAGCACAATCCCTCACCATTTGGCTGCACACTAGTAGAGTTGATGGAAGAGTATGCTACCAAAGATCCACTACCTAAGGAGGAAGACAATATACAAAGGTATGATCACATTTCAAATTACAGTATTCCTTTGTGTCATCATGAAGTTGTATCCACTTCCGAGGAGAAGTTTGATCTAAGCATGGTTGAGTCTACTGGCATTGAGACTCAAGTCCAGCTGCAAATCTTATGCTTGATAAACACTCATCAATAAGGAGGAGGTAAAAGAAAGGGTTGTGCATTAAGTTGGGGGAAAGAGAATGAGCATTCCACCTTCATATCTTAAATTGCTTGAGGACAATAAATCTTATGCGGGGAGGACTGTAATGTTCCCAAATTTCTCATTCTAAAACTTTGATTAAAATCATCAAATTTGGCCTATAATACCATGCATAATTAATTTAAGTAATGAAAAGGTAATGTAGGACCACAATTATAAATATTTGATTATCTAATAATTGTTTTATGAGTTGGAATTGGCCTTGGTGTCCTAAGGGGACGCATAGAAGGAGGTATAAGGCAATGTGAGTTTTCTCACTCAAGAAATTTTCCAGCGACATCTAAAAGCAGGGAAGGCAGCTTAAAAACAAAATCTTGGCAAAAGCAGGAAAAACAACACTAAGTAGAGAGAAAAAAGTTTCCCCATTTTTGCACTCAAAAAGGAATAACAACAGTAAAAAAAAATTCAGGAGCTAAATTTATCCAGTGAGGGTGCAATTGGTCAGGAAAGTGGGTCCAAAAAAAAAATCACCTTGCCAAAGAAGCCTCCACTCATCACTAATTTGAATTTGAAGAAGGAAGGTTCTATAGAAAGGAAAAAAAGCCACC
The DNA here is from genome assembly GCA_001517045.1 of Pseudotsuga menziesii. NCBI lineage: Eukaryota > Viridiplantae > Streptophyta > Pinopsida > Pinales > Pinaceae > Pseudotsuga > Pseudotsuga menziesii. The sequence goes on from LPNX010258116.1 coordinate 452,988, forward strand.
AGAGGGTTATAAAAGGAGTATGAGAGTTTCCTTAGGAATCTTTTGGCATTTTTACTTTGTGATCTTCATGATATTGAAGAGCTCTGAATCAAGTGGTAGTCCTTCATGATAAGGTCTCTTGTGAGACAGGGGATGGAAAAAGGTTTGCAAGATTGATTCTTTTGTGCAAAGTATTTAATGCCATGCCTTTCAGTCATCCAAACCTCAATATCTTAAAAGTCAAATTGAATACAACAGCTCCAGATGTTACTCCCCGATTTTAAAGACAGCCTATGCCAGCTAAAGAAGGATCGAATTTGTTCAGTCTTATCAAAATTCTTCTCCCTAAGTTCATTTGTGATAAAACAAACAATTAATGTAGATATTGAGTAATTTTTGGATCAACAGGTCGAGAATTATTTTCAAAAATATCTTTGGTTTCTTTAGGTAACGTTTTAGCATTCAAAATATATATATGGCAAAGTTCGTGGAAGTAGTTGATCAATAAAATCAAGCGAATCCGAATTTAAAGAGCTGAGGATTAATGTCAAAATTAATTCCTAGATTTTTAGGCAGTTCTTAAGCAAGCGGTTCCAGATTTTAAGTAGCAATCAGAGAACTTTGCATGGACACGGTGAAGTATATTTCCCAAATTTGACGGCGAGAATCAACAGCTGAGGGACAATTCCAGATTTGTAGGGTATAATGGGCAGTTAGAGCATAAGCGGTAGTCAAGCATTTCATTTAGAAAATAGGAGAGTGAATTTTCCAAACTAGTTTTCTTTTGGATTTGAAACTACAACTGAACTAGTTTATTAAAACTTTATGTTGCTCCGGTAATAACAACACCCTTTAAGATAGCCATTTGTGCACCGTAAATATTATTACAAGAAACAGGAGACTAGGCAAAAACTCCTGAAATCCCTTTTCTCGCAAAACCCTCTGGTCACCAACAATTTCACATGAATAAAGATAAGCTAACCCATAGGATAGATCGACATCGATCTCTCCAACATTGATTCACGATATACAACAACCGTCATACAAAATATGTCCAATACTACTAGTTCGTGGTGAAAACCCCATTTCAAAATTAAACCTTTTCGGTCATATATCTAATCTTCACATATTTTTTAGCTTAGAGACACCAAATAAACCTACCCAAGGGAGAGACCACTCCAGTGACCTGTTATGTACCACTTCCCACCAAGAAAAACCTATTTTACAAATGACAAGGTTTTTTTGCAAATATTCAAGCTGCATAACCATTACAACTGGAAAAATTTGAGCAAAAACTATTTCAGGAGAAGATCCACTGTTGTTCTTAAGAACCAAACACACAGATAAAACTTATTCAATGCAAACAGACTTCAAAGTTCAAAATTCAAGCTCCGCCATAATTAATGTGTATGGAAGATCCAAGCCAAATTTCATGTCCTGCAATTGATTCAAGGCGCTGGCGCTGGTTCGGAATAATTATTGTAGGAAAAGATCCACAAAATAGGCAAATACTAGTTCTGAAGGTACTGTCCCACCACTACAATGAAAATAATTAAACCCTTCAAAAGCCACGATATACAACAAGTTGTCCTGTGTAGACAGAAGAATGTATACACCTAATCCCTGGAAAACACCAACTTCAAAAGGAATGCTCCACTCATAAAATCAGGATCCCAATAAAAAATCCATTGCCCATAACTACTGAAAAAGCAGAAACCAATCCCAACTAAATGTCTATTGCAAAAACCATGTTATATATGTAAGCTCCCACATTCAGCGGCTCCTCACACTACCGCCGCTTCAACTACAAAATTGTCAACGATTCATTTAGCTTGGAAACCGTTTTCTTTTGGGAGCTATTGGAGTGGTCCATCACCTAGATTTGTGGAACATACGACACATATCCCACAGAAACTTGATGGGAGCTTGGCTATTTAAAACCCCTATTGGTCCCCAAGCTCACTATCTCAATCCCCTTCAGTTTTACACCATCAAGAAAGAGAAAGCAGAGCTTGGAAGTACCGTACAGGAAGCTGAAGCTTGTGGAACAGGGAAATTTTCTACAGCAAGTCAGTAGCATCAATGGTTGGAGGTATTATCTATTCAGTGTTCCTATTTCGATTCTGTATCAGAGTTTATTATTCCACATTGTTCAGAATCGAAAACCCTAAATATCTAACAGTTGCTATCAGAGCCATAGTTATCTCTTCCTTGGTGTTCTATTTGTAGTCGCCATTGTAGGGTTTATCCTGTGTTTTCTCCATAGCTGTATATTTGGTTTTCTTAGCTTTCTGAGCAGTAGAGTCTGTATACTCGCGCGCTTTATTCACAGTGGTATCTGTAGTCTCTCGAGTTGTGTCTGCTACAGAATCCTTGGTCTGGCGAGCCTTCTCAACCGCAGTATCCTTGTACTCCCCGGCCTTGTTCATGATGGAATATTTTAGTTTCTTTGGACTTCTCTGTGATGGTGTCCTTGACTTCCTGAGTTTTTCTTGTAGTAGAATGCTTGGCATACTCAAAATTTTCTTGAATTCCCTTGAGGGCCGACATGGTTCCCTCCTTGAGACTTCCCAATGCAGAAGAGGCAGAATCAGTGCTGGCTTTTTTGGCAACATGTGCCATCCTTTTTGCGGACTCTAAGTTATCAGAAGCATTCTCCCGCCTCTCTTCTTCCTCCTGGACAGAAGGTTTTCTCGCTTTCTCCTGTTCTAAAGCCATTGAACTCGACCTTGAAAACTCAAATGATTCAAATCAAGAAAATGGAGATGAACGCGTAAAACAAATTTCTGATGTTTATTTTTATGCAGCTGATACTCTGTAAAAGGGTTTATATAAATTCTCAGATTATCAGCTTTAGTGTCATTCGTTTAACTCAGCAAGATAGTTTCTCTGTGAATTCATAGTATTCTTTGTGTGTTTGGTTTTTCAGAGTTGTGGCAGGCGATGCACATGTATATATGTATTTTTGAAATATGTGTGTAGTGGGATAACTCTATTCCAATTTTCCACCGCCCGCAGATTAATTTTAACATTTTTTAATCAAAGGAACCTGACACAAATGCTCTAATTCAATATGCCCATGTTCTTCAAAATCAAAATCGTAATGGTTTTTAGATAATCCAAACAAAAGCGCATGAACTTGTGCAAAATTTGAAAAATTCCAGTATCCATATGCGCCACAGATTTATTGATATGATTTTTTTTGTAGGGTAGAGCGTTTTATTTTGTATTTAGCTTCTTAGCTACAGAGAGGTTTATATTGAGTTAAAACTTGTTGAGGTTGCCTAATTATCATATTTATTTTAAGGTAAAACTAAGAAATCTTGAAGCCTGAAATGAAATCTTTATATTCAGGCTCTAGTAAAAATACTTGCTTTCTTAGCTGGAAAGAGTTTTATTTTGGGTGATCGTAAGTTTACTGAAATGTACATTGTTGAAGCTGTATTTTATCAAGTAACATTTTGGTGAACGCTTTCTTGAAGTATATGGGCTTATAGACAGACATATATATTGAGCCGTTTTAAATTCTGGAACTGACAGTGGAGTTTAGATTTCTTAGCTTGCCCTCTATTCATTTGAAACTTGTTTTGTTACACTGAACAACAATAATGTCTAGTGATCTATATGATATTTAATTAGAGAATAGCCACAACATCTCTAATTAATTAATATTATATTTTTCTTTTGTTTAGGATCACATAAAGAAAGTTTAGACATTAATTGTAATTAATTATACTAAATATAATAAATTTTATCCCACAGGAATTTTTATTATATTTATGTAATTAATTAGGATAAAATATTGAATTATTCATAACTTACCCACAGGAACTATGAATTAATAGTTTTATCATAAAGAATATTTGAATATGCTTGAATTAAAAATTTAGCCCACATGCTATTTTTATGTCATTAGATTCAATCTTAGAGCATGAAATTACATTGGTAAAACATGAAATTTTATTTGGTTTCAATTTTAACGTAAGCATGTGATCTTTATTTTTATGCGGTTGTACAACCTGCAAATTTCTCTGAAATTCGTTGTGATATCCCTGAACTTAAGGGAGATAACTATAAGGTCTGGAAGGAGAGAATTCTCCTTCATTTGGGATGGATGGACATAGATTATGCTATCAGGAAAGATGAACCACCAGCACTCACCAATACCAGCACTGCAGCGAACATCACGCTTTATGAGCGATGGGAGCGATCTAATCGTTTAAGCATGATGTTCATTAAGACTAAAATTTCAGCTGGTATTCGTGGTTCAGTTGATCAGTATGAAAGGGTCCGAGATTTGCTGAAATCCATTGATGATCAATTTGTCACTTCAGACAAGGAACTAGCAAGCACCCTAATCTTGAAGTTCTCATCCCTAAGGCTCACCAGTGTGAAAGGTGTGCACGAGCACATCATGCAAATGAGGGACACTGTGGCTCAATTGAAGAAACTCGAGGTTGAAATATCAAAGTATTTCTTGGTGCACTACATCCTGAACACCCTTCCGCACCAATATGGACCTTTCAAAATCTCATACAACACACATAAGGATAAATGGTCCATAAATGAACTCATGACCATGTGTGTTCAAGAGGAAAAAAGACTGGTGATGGAACTGGGAGGAAGTGCAATGCTGGCAATGCATAGGAAGGGCAAATCTCAAGCCAATAAGAAAGGGAAAGGTAAAGTACCTCCCCAAGCTAATATTAAGAAGGATTCCAAGTGTTTCTTCTGTTAAAAGAAGGGACACATGAAGAAGGAATGCGAAAAATTTCAGAAATGGCTTGCGGACAAAGGTAATGCAATCTCGTTTGTTTGTTATGAATCTAATATGGTCAATGTCAATATTAACACTTGGTGGATTGATTCTGGATCAACAATTCACATTTCGAATTTCTAGCAGGGTTTGCAAAACCTAAGGAAGCCAATGGGAAGTGAGCAAAGCATCTTATCAGGAAACAAGATGGGCTCGCATGTGGAAGCTATAGGAACATGCTATTTAACTTTAAGCAGTGGCTTTGTATTAGAATTAGAAAAGATCTTTTATGTTCCAAGTTTTTCTAGAAACTTGAGTTCAGTTTCAAGACTTGTACATTTTGTATATTCCTTTAACTTTTCAGAAACATCCGTCAGTTTATTTTATAAATCTGATTATGTTGGGAATGGTATTTTTTTTTATGATCTTTACTGCATTAATTTACAAAACAATGTCACTTATGATTCAATGCATGTTCACACTGGCACTAAAATATGTTTTATTAATGAAGATTCCTCTAAATTATGGCACCGGAGGTTAGGTCATATCTCCATAGAAAGAATTAAAAGATTGGTAAATGAAGGAGTACTTAATACTCTGGATTTCACTGATTTTGAGACTTGTGTGGATTGCATAAAAGGAAAGTAGACCAACAAGTCAAAGAAAGGTGCCAATAGGTGTTCGGACATATTAGAGATCATACATACTGATATATGTAGTCCAGAGATGGACTCACATGGTTAGAGATACTTCATCTCTTTTATAGATGATTACTCATGATATATGTATCTCTACATGCTTCATAAAAAGGACGAAGCATTAGATGCCTTTAAGATATTTAAGGCTGAAGTAGAGAAACAATGCGGCAAGCAAATTAAGATCGTGAGATCAGATAGAGGTGGAGAATATTATGGTAGATACACAGAAGATGGACAAGCACCTAGGCCATTCGCTAAATTTCTTCAAGAGCATGGGATTGTTTCCCAATACACCATGCCTAATTCACCTGACCAGAATGGTGTAGCAGAAAGAAGAAACCAAACTTTATTGGACATGGTGCGGAGTATGCTTAGCAGCTCCAATCTTCCTAAATCCTTGTGGACTGAAGCACTTAAGACAGCAGTGTATATATTAAACCGAGTTCCAACCAAGGTCGTTCCTAAAACGCCATTTGAATTATTGAAAGGTTGGAAACCGAGTTTGCGACATATGCGCATTTGGGGATGCCTGTCCGAGGTGAGAATATATAATCCACAAGAAAAGAAGCTGGACCCAAGGACCATTAGTGGGTATTTCATTGGATATGCTGAAAGGTCTAAAGGTTACAGATTTTATTGTCCATCTCACAGCACTAGGCTTGTGGAATCAAGAAATGCAAAATTTCTTGAAAATGACTTGATCAGTGGGAGCGATCTAACTAGGAACATAGTTTCCGAGCAGGATCATTCAGAATCTCAACCTTCCACCTCAAGTGATAGATTGGTTATCGTTCACAACATCCTTCAAGTACGAACTGGTGTTGAACAACCAATTGTTGAAGTTCCACAAGCTGTTGACGGCATTCTAGTAGATCAGGTAGTTCAAGAGTTTCCAAGAACTTTTGAACAACGAGTTGAACCACATACTTCTCAAGAAGATAGTGATACAACATTAAGAAGATCTACTAGAACAAGGAGATCAACAATTCCTGATGATTATGTTGTGTATCTACAAGAATCTGACTTTAACGTTGGAGCCGAAAATGATCCCGAGTCCTTTTTACAAGCCATGAATTGCAAAGAATCAGAATTATGGTATGATGCCATGAAGGAAGAGATGAATTCTATAAAGAGTAATGAAGAATGGGATCTTGTTGAGTTTCCTAATGGTGCAAAATCCATTGGATGTAAATGGGTCTTTAAGACAAAGAAAGACTCATTGGGCAACATTGAGAGATACAAGGCTAGACTTGTTGCTAAAGGATTCACTCAGAAAGAAGGAATCGACTACACGAAGACTTTCTCTCCTGTATCTAAGAAAGATTCCTTGCGCGTTATCATGGCATTAGTAGCCCATTTCGACTTGGAATTGCATCAAATGGATGTGAAAACGGCTTTTCTAAATGGAGATCTAGAGGAGGAGGTTTACATGAAACAACTTGAAGGATTCCCCTCTAGTGATGGTGAGCAATTGGTTTGCAAGCTCAAGAAATCCTTATACGGTTTAAAACAAGCGTCCCGCCAATGGTATTTGAAATTCCACAATGTAATTTCTTCTTTTGGTTTTGCAGAAAACATTATGGATCAATGTATATACCTGAAATTTAGTGGGAGTAATTTTTTTTTCTTGTTTTATATGTGGATGACATTTTGCTAGCAACCAATGATAAGGGTATGCTGCATGAAGTGAAACAATTCCTCTCTAAAAATTTCGATATGAAGGATATGGGTGAGGCATCTTATGTCATTGGCATTAAGATCCATAGAGACAGATTTCGAGGCCTCTTAGGTCTGTCTCAAGAAACCTATATTAATAAAATTTTAGAGAGATTTCGGATGAAGGATTGTTCACCAAGTATAGCTCCCATTGTGAAGGGTGATAGGTTCAATTTGAACCAATGCCCGAAGAACGAACTTGAAAGGGAACAAATGAAGAACATTCCATATGCTTCTACTGTCGGAAGCCTAATTTATGCTCAGGTCTGCACAAGACCTGAAATTGCATTTGTAGTGGGAATGCTGGGACGATATCAGAGTAATCCAGGTATAGACCACTGGAGAGCTGCAAAGAAAGTAATGAGGTATCTTCAAGGAACTAAAGACTACATGC
>LPNX010258116.1:460938-485487 GCA_001517045.1 Pseudotsuga menziesii
TATATAGTTTCTAATTGTATGGACAATGTTATTTTTAATAAAATTCTTAATTGCTGTGCTGTTTTTTATCATACATATGTGCACCTTAATTTAATTTGAGAAAATTGATATATGAGGACCAAGAATAAACATAAGGTTTGTTCATTAAGAAATTCTTGCCACATAAATTGAAATAGCAATAAATACATAGTAATACATGGAAGGTAATACTTGTCATAAGAGGACTTATCGCCATGATTCTTGTATATATTACTTAATACAGATTGTCAATAGGTTTTAAGATGAGACATTAAGTTTGGTAGTATGGACCAAGTGGGAGAATGTAATCTCCCGCATTCAGCGGCTCCTCACACTACCACCACTTCAACTGCAAAACTGCCGACGGTTCATTTAGCTTGGAAACCATTTTCTTTTGGGAGCTGTTGGAGTGGTCCATCACCTAGATTTGTGGAACATATGACACATAGCCCACAGAAGCTTGATGGGAGCTTGGCTATTTAAAACCCCTGTTGGTCCCCAAGCTCACTATCTCAATCCCCTTCAGTTTTACACCATCAAGAAAGAGAAAGCAGAGCTTGGAAATATCGTACAGGAAGCTGAAGCTTATGGAACAGGGAAATTTTCTACAACAAGTCAGTAGCATCAATCACTGGAGGTATTATCTATTCAGTGTTCCTATTTCGATTCTGTTTCAGAGTTTATTATTCCGCATTGTTCAGAATCAGAAACCCTAAATATCTAACAATATAGAGATAAACTAAATTCTAGGAAACTTACAGAGTCCATAACCTATTAGCTACAACAATAAATAATGAGGCAAAAATTTCACAATATTAACTATAAGCAAAATCCCACTTCAAAATTCCTGCTTTTAACCCTGCCAGAAATGGGGAAACACATAAAACCCATCGCAAGCAATGACCCAACTCAAGAATTGCAGTAAACAAGAACCTGATTTCCCATTATTCTTCTCTATTTCGTGCATCCACTTACAATTTCTTTGCATGATGCAAGGCCAAACTGGACGCCTGTCAAATCCGCCTGCAGAACCGAGCGGCTTCTTCCATCGTGCCAGTAAACGAAGTGACTGACTTCTTCACTCACTGGCCTTCCTTCCCTCTTCTTAGTCTGCAGGTAAAGAGAAAGCAAGCAAGTGGTATTCCTCGTCCTTCTAAGTCTGTAGGTGAAAAGCAAGGAACCAAACAACGTAGCCACTTCTTAGTCTGCACATAAAGAGCAAGCAAGCAACTGGTATTCGTCGTCCTTCTAAGTCTGTAGGTGAAAAACAAGAAACCAAACAACCAAGCCAGCGGAACAAAAAAAGAAAATGAAGATTATGTGCGAGCGAGACTATGATCGCTAAGCAGATTTCGTATGGGACATAATAATACTGTTGTTTGGTTGTTTGCATACCCTAGCTGGCATGGCATCCTGACAACCTTAAAAGCATCCATCCTGACAAATGACAGCCCTAGCAAGTAATCCTCAGCTACGATGTCAAAGGGTGGCAGACTTGCAAACAAATCTATGCATGCAACCATCCATCTGTCAATCTGTGGATGTGCATGTAGGCCAGGTCCATAATGAAAGGTAAGCACCTTCCTTACAACCATTGGATTTATAAATCAGTGCGGCTGCACTTCATCTGAGCTGAAGCAAAAAGACCTGAGAAGAAAGTTCCTGCACTAAATCCCCTTCCGTGTCTGTGTGAAGAAAACCGTTCTGAAAACAAAGAATCAACTAACCTGAAGCAGAAATTCTGAAAATTATGGTATTTCCTAAGCTTTGACCATAAAAATTAAGGTATTACTTATGCTTTGATCTACCGTTGTTCAAGATAAGACCACAGAGCAAGAATGCATTCATTTACTATCTCATAAGTTTCTCATTCATGAATTCAACCGCTTGCGATTTACTATTTTGTTAATTTTAAGGTTTATATTACTGACTATTTTGTTAATTTTAAGGTTTATATTACTGTAATGTACCATTAATAAAAAAAATTAAGTATGAATACTATAATGTGATCGCTTTTTTCCTTAGTTTCATTTGCTTATATATCAGCGTTCTTACTGCCTTTTCCAACTGAAATTGATTTGAATATAACACAAAAGATTGCAAGTTGTTGAATTTATGCACTTTCTGCTATTCTACCAAATATATAATTGTTTGTATTTTTACAGAGCTGACAGATTCTTGAATTTGAAGGAGTCTATGTAATCTGCTTTAAAAGTGCAGGTCCATATGCTTAGTTTTGAGCTGTGTACTAGTTTTGTTTCTTCTTAAAGTGCGGGATCTTTTAAAGATCTAAGAAAATTTCTTTAGTTTGCTTGTCTTTCTACAATTTTCTATCTTTTGATATTGTAGGGTTAGTGTTTTCTGTCAAGGAAAATATAGAGATGTTAGAAGTCCTCGAATTTTGGTCACAGTAGCGGTTTCCTTATGATATTACAGAGCTTGTTGTTGGAATAATGTAGAAATGATAGGCAGATTGGTAGGGATTGGGTTGATGTGTACTTTCTATATTCAACATGATTTGGTTTGAGATCCACCTTTCTTGGATCTATGATCTGTTTTGTTATGATGTTTGTCATCTATATATTGTAACTACTTCTCTATCAATAATTGAATTGGTTTGCCATTCCTTTGTGTATGAGAGAGAGCCTTTGTGCTCTGCTCCACATTGCCTCTCTGTTTGTGTTAATTTGGTATCAGAGCCCATAGTGGCCTGTTGGAGTGAAGAGCCCATCGTGGCCCATTGTGGGAGCCAGCTATTGCTGTGATTTTTTTTCTTCTGGGTTGTGTAGAGCCGTGAGAAAGGAGGCCGTGAGTGCTATTGTTTGAAGAATCCACCGTGAAGATAACGTGAAGAGGCTGCTCCAGAGTAGCCGAGAAAGGTGGAAAGCCTGAGAAACGGAGCGCAGGAAGCTGAGCAGCGAACTGGTAGAGGAGGGCGCGGTAGTCCAGCAGTAGTGGTCTTAGGCAGCTTCTCATCCTCAAAACTATTGCACGGGTGATGTCTTCCCAGGGGCAGTACTGCATTCTGTGGCTGCAAATCAGCGGTGTAAAGGTATCTATTGCATTTGTTTTATTGATTAATATGAGATTAGGTAAAATGGCTGCCGTCTCCCAACAACCGTTGGCTGATACATATATCAATGAAGCCTCCAAATTGAATGGAGAGAACTATGTCAATTGGAAATTCAAGTTGCAGACTATTCTTGAATTATTCGGTGGCTGGACGATTGTGAATGGCACTGAGTTGAAGCCCGCAGATCCTACGTTAATCCCAAATTGGAACAAAAGGGAAGCCAAAGCCAAGGTGACTCTGCGAATGTCTATGCAAGACAAGATTATCCCTCACATCAGAAAATGTGACATGTCTAAAAAGACATGGGATACGCTTAAAACACTATATGAAACAACTGATGCAAATCACATATTGTTTCTGAAGACCAAACTGTTGTCAATCAAGATGGAAGCAAATGAAGGGGTAAGTAAATTTATTTCTCGTATCAAAGATTTGAGTGATATCTTGGAAGCTATAGGTGAAGCACTAGATAGTACTGATCAAGTAACTATCGCCCTGAAAGGTTTGCATTCCGATTACAAAGTGTTTATTTCAGCACTTGCAGCGAGAGAAAAACCCCCAAATTTTGAAGAACTCACAGGTATTCTGCTTCAAGAAGAAGAGAGGATGAAAACTTATGATCTCGAGGCTCGAGGTTCTAATCTTGCACTGATGGCAAGGGTTCAATATATGCACAGAGGCAAACCATGGGGCAGGCCATGGAATGGAGACAGAGGCAGCTCATGGAACCGAGATAGAGGCAAACAATGCCATGAAGACAAAGGCAGATCATGGAATGAAGACAGAGGCAAATTTCACTCAAAACATAAAGTTATGGTTCAGACTGATCATTCTATAAATAATGTAGATGGTCATTATTGGGACAAACCAGGACACCTCAATAGAAATCATTATCAAAAGAAATATTATAGAGGTAGAAGCTACAATGGAAATCACAATGCAAATCGTAATGGGAATTTTGCAAACAAAGACACTCCTGAAAATGAATTTAGAAATCTGAGATTATTTATTTCTGAGGATGCTCTGTCTGCTGAGACAGATGATAAGAATGCATGGTTCATAGATTCAGGTGCATCTGCACATATGTCTTGTAGGAGAGAATGGTTCGAAGAATATAATGAGAATCTTAATGACACTCACATCTATTTAGGTGATAATAGGTCACTCAAAGTTCAAGGTTATGGAAAAGTAAAGGTGAAATTATCTAATGGTGAATTGAAACAAATACATAATGTTATGTATGTTCCTGGTATTAAAAAGAATCTTATTTCTGTGTCAACCATAACCGAACATGACCTAAAGGTAGAGTTTGGCAAGCATCAATGTCATATTAAAGACATTCGAGACCACTACAAGACTGTAGCTACAGGTTCAAGATGTGAAGGACTATATAAGATGGATGTATGCAAAGACAGTCATCAAGCATTGGCATCCACCATCATCACTACAGAGGAACTCTGGCATCAAAGGTATGGACACATTAATCATCATGATCTTATGCTGCTTCAGAACAAATTTATGGTTGAAGGTCTACCTGTTATAAAGAATGTGCATTTAGAATGTAGTGCTTGTGCACTTGGAAAACAACACCGAGATGCATTCCCAATACATCAAGAGAAGAAACAAACTGATTTTCTTGAATTAATCCATACAGATGTATGTGGACCTATGCATACTAGATCATTAGGAGGTGCATCATATTTTCTAACATTTATTGATGATAGATCTAGATACACATGGGTCTATTTTATAAGAAGAAAAGGAGATGTCTTCGAATATTTCAAGGAGTTCAGAATGATGGTCGAAAAGCAGACAGGAAAGTGCACTAAATTTCTCAGATCTGACAATGGAGGGGAGTACGTGTATGGATCTTTCAAGAAATATTGTAAGGAGAATGGAATCCAGCAACAATTTACAGTATCCCACACTCCTCAGCAAAATGGTGTAGCTGAGCGAAAGAACAGGACACTAGTTGAATGTGCTCGCAGTATGCTCCAAGGTAAGAACATGTCGAATGGTTTTTGGGCTGAAGCTGTTAATACTGCTGTATATTTGAAAAATAGAAGTCGAACAAAGAAATTAGATCTGCAAACACCATTTGAGGTCCTTTATGGATATAAACCTGAAGTTAAGCATCTATGAATTTTTGGTTGTAAAGCTTTTGCACATATACCAAAAGATGATAGAAGGAAACTAGATGCTAAATCCTTTGAATGTATCTTTGTTGGATATCACAATGATCATAAAGCTTATAAGCTATTTCACCCCAGCTCTCATAAGTTAATTGCAAGCAGAGATGTAGTGTTCCATGGACATGTAGATACAAGTGATAAATATGGCCAAGGACACAGTTCTACTAATGAATATGTGAAATTAAATTCCATCATTCAGTAGCAGGAAGTGGATCAGCCACAAGAAAGGGAGCAAGAACAGAATAGCAGAAGCAATGGAAGCAGCAGGAGTCACAGTGAAAATAGCAGAAACAACATGAGAACTTCTATCAGTTCAGATGAAGATACAGCAGAAAGCAAAAGGATAATGGATGGTACCCCTACAGGCAATGTAGGACTAAGAAGGTCTTCAAGACAGACTCGTCCTCCTTCAAGGTATGATGACTATGCTTTAATGTCCAATGCAATGAATGAACCAATGAATTATAAACAAGCCAAAGATAAAGAAGAATGGGTTGAAGCTATGAATGAAGAATATAACTCTATTATGAAGAATCAAACTTGGGAATTAATAGAATTACCAGAGAACAAAACACCCATAGGATGTAAATGGCTGTTTAAACATAAGCTTAAATCAGATGGAAGTATTGACAGATTTAAAGCAAGACTAGTTGCCAAAGGTTATGCTCAACAGGAGGGAATTGACTTTGAGGAAACTTTTGCACCAGTAGCAAAACTAAATACAATTAAAATTTTGGTTGCATTAGCTACAACTCATAATTGGAAGATCCATCAATTAGATGTAAAATGTGCTTTCTTAAATGGTGAACTAAAAGAAGAAGTGTACTTAGTCCAACCTGAAAGCTTTGTACAGAAAGGACAGGAGCATCTTGTATGTAAGTTAAAGAAAGCTATCTATGGATTGAAACAGGCTCCTAGGTCATGGTATATAAAGATTGATACCTTCTTTAATCAGAAAGGCTTTGCGAAGAGCAAAAGTGATCCTAACCTTTATGTGAAGAAAGATAAGGAAGGAAATGTTTGCTTAATATCTTTATATGTTGATGATCTCATTATCACAGGAAATGCATGTAAGTTGATCGCAGAAATAAAAAATCAGTTGTCACTGGAATTTGAAATGAAAGAACTTGGTGAACTTCACTATTGCTTGGGACTTGAAGTATGGAAAGAATCTGGAAAAACAATGATCACTCAAAGTAAGTATGTGAAGGAAATATTAAACAGATTCCATATGAGTGATTGCAAAGAATCAGTAATTCCTTTAGAACAGAATGTGAAGCTATGCAGTCAAGATGGAACAAAAGATGCAGATGGTTCTTTGTATAGATAGTTGGTGGGAAGTCTGAATTATCTCACTACTACAAGGCCAGATATATCATATGCAGTCAGCATTCTTAGTCAAATCCTGGCTAAGCCAAATGAAAGCCATTGGAAGGCTGCAAAGAAGGTCCTTAGATATCTGAAAGGGACAATGAACTTTGGTCTTTTATATACTGATAAGTTTGATGTTCAATTGGCAGGATTTTCTGACTCTGATTGGGCAGGAAACGTTGATGACAGAAGGTCTACTACAGGATATGCATTCAACATTGGATCAGGGGTCGTAGCATGGAGCAGCAAGAAACAACCAACTGTTTCTCTATCATCCACAAAAGCTGAATATAAAGCCATGTCTAGTGCTACATGTGAAGCTGTCTGGTTGAGGAGGATTCTTGAAGACGCTGGAGAAAAGCAAGTAGAACCCACAAATATACATTGTGACAATCAAAGTGCAATCAAGCTGGCACACAACCCAGTTTATCATGCAAGGACAAAACATATTGAGCTGCAACATCACTTTCTCAGAGAAAAGATTGAATCTAAGGAAATTAAACTTATGTATTGTAACACAAGTGATAATGTCGCTGATATATTTACAAAACCTATTGGCAAGATTCACTTTGAGATCCTTAGGCAGAAATTAGGTGTTGTAGAAAATCCATTTCTACATTAAAGGGGTATGTTGAAATAATGTAGAAATGATAGGCAGATTGGTAGGGATTGGATTGATGTGTACTTTCTATATTCAGCATGATTTGGTTTGAGATCCACCTTTCTTGGATCTATGATCTGTTTTGTTATGATGTTTGTCATCTATATATTGTAACTACTTCTCTATCAATAATTGAATTGGTTTGCCATTCCTTTGTGTATGAGAGCGAGCCTTTGTGCTCTGCTCCACATTGCCTCTCTGTTTGTGTTAATTCTTGTTATATACCTTGGTCCTAAGGACTGGTTCCTGGCAACAAATGTCGTCCATAGTCTGCCAGACTGGTAATTGATAGCAGCACTATACTAGAATTTATCTCTAGAATTGCCAGGGGCTCCTCCATTTTTTTATAATTTTTTACTGTTATTTCCATTGCTTGATCGGAACTGTAATTTAAATAACAAATTGCCCAGTTTATAAAAAATACGCTTGCGGTAATCCGACCAAGACTTCCTCAAATGGGACGTGACTATGCTCACTTTCCACATTATTTCATTGTGTAATTATTGTCATGATTGGTCTTTTTAACATTTTTTTATGGGTTTCTGTCTTAAAGAGTCAATTCGCCATGTATGGAGTATTTTCTACAATACTTTCTTTACCAGTACAAATGAATCCAAACGTACATCAAGCAATTCTTCTTGCAACGATATTTCCTCTGGAGAAGTTCACACACATATTTAGGCAAAAAAATAAGGCAATACAAATTATGACTGAAGTTTTCCCTAAAAAAATGGGAAGAATGACGAATATTTTCCCTAAGGAACTTTGAAGGATCACAATAGAACTATATCTGAAGTTTTCATGGACATAATAAATTGAAAAAAGGTTTGCTTTCAAATTTATTTACTAAAATACAGCCAAGAGCCTCAGCGTTATCGTTCTTGGCTCATTTTCAAGTTCCAGCAAACATATATGGACTGTTCAATATCGCCTTCCAAGAAAAAAATGTTCTTATCATTTTTTTGTTTGTCATTAACTCTTCAAAAAAAATTTGATGGTTTTTTCTTCATTTTTTACAGAAAAATTATACTATCCTAAGAATAGAAGTTGGCAAACAACTTGTTAAACATTTATTTCAGCTTTAATTTTTCGGCCAATTAGCCTCATGCAATCCATTTGAGACGCCATTTGTCAACACCGACTAGTTGTTCAACTTGATAAAGATTGCAGGTAACTATATAAAGTTTGATCTGTGGTCTAGCGGTTAAATCGGTGAGAGTTTTCATCACTGGCCAAGGTTCGATTCCCACAGGAGAGTCCTCAGAGTGACATCTATCCAGGAGTGATCAAAATATAAGTCCGGACTCCCCAGTAGTGATCAAAATATAAGTCCTTGACTCCAAAATAATCAAGGGGTGTTATTGTAAAAAAAAAAACTATATAAAGTTTGATGACCATCAACGGAATGTAAATCACAATACAACATAGTCCTAAAACAATTAAATGACATCAAAGGAGACATTAATACTCCTGGCTCCATTCACGAATGTTTTGAAGACGTGGATGGTGGAGCTATTGTTCTCGGGGTTAACAATGAGGTAACTCGTTATTTCACTCTTCAATCTCTCCGTATTTTGCAAAATAGCACTGAAACCCCCACTTTGAAAACTGAGTTGCATCATTACCCAGGTGGGAATAAGTTACCCTGCAAATCTAGGTAACAATCGACCATGGACACTATCAAACAAGATAGTTATAAGTTGCACATGGGCAGGGATGTGGACATCTTAGGGAAACTATGGTCAGCCACAAATATGCAACGAGGCATCATGTGAGTGAAATTATTAGTTACAAGGATTAAATCTCTAATTCAGTGGAAGCCTGAAATACATGTTATCTCCTATTCCTGTGGGAACTATATCTAGATATATGGTTGATGAATCTGCTTCCTGCAAAACATGGATTATCCATCGAAAATGGAGCAAACAAGACAACAAAATCAACTGAACAACACATTGGATGCTCAAAACTTTCACAAAGCCCGTAAGATTTTCAGATAAATGCCATGACATACCTTGAAACGATGATTTGAGCGCATAAAATTTATATCCTTCTGATCAATGAGAGGTTGTCCTTCACTAAGAGCTTCGATGATTAAATACTTTTATTATAAGTATCATGTTATATCTTTATAAGATAAGTGAAAAAGCATCTTGCCTCTCAGTACGAAGGAATGAAGAACATAGGCAGTTTGTCAATTCCATAATACATGGTAGGAATCAGAACCGTGCTTTTAATAAATTAAAATAAGCATAGTTAGTTTGTTTGTTGGAAGGAACAACCTCACTTGTAGAAAATAGGAGTGCACAAATAGGAGTATGACAAGCTCTAAAAGCAGGAGTGTAACGATCTTTTATTATAAATTGACAAGTATAACGAAGACTCTATTCATGGCTCCTTTTCTTCATACAGAGTCTCAACTATAGTATTGGCCTCACAATTCAAGTGAACATTTGTGAATATTTGTTAATTCAAGTGAATATATTATTAAACTTCTAATTATATATGTCGATAGTTTGAGTTACATAATAGTGAAATAGTGGATAGATATAGAAGATATCACCATTGTGATATGTCATTTAAGAATTTATAACATTGTAATATGTCACTAAGAATTTATAAAGTTACTAAATTTACTATATATGTGGATAATTCATGCATTATATTTAATTATTTTAAAAGTTTTGGTTAAAAGTAGTATTAAATAATTAAGCTAAAAGTAGACTTTATCAACAAAAAGACTACTATGCATAGATAACTAAACCCTACACATAGATAACTAAATCCTACCTACCATGGATTCTTCTTGCAAACACTTGTTGTTTATTTAAAAACAAGGTCTCAACAAATCACTATCTATTAACAGTTGCTATTAAATTGTATTTTAAACTTATGTAATTTTGGAGGAATTGCAGCAACTTCTAATCTACCAACCTGCCTTGAAGTAAAACATAATTCTCATTTAGCTGGCCCTTTCGATCGCAGTAAACTAGTCTCACAACAAAGACACTTTCATGTCACATAACTTTAACTTTTGGGTGTTAAATTAAGATTACAAAAGTCTTCTTCTACCTCAAATCCTGACAAATAACTAATAGAATATATAGCCTTAATAGATAGATGCCCGAATTATCAATATAATTATAGACATCAATAATTAATTTAGTATGAGATGAAAAACATTTCAAAATGCTTGCAATAGAGCTAAGCATTCACCTGTGATGCAATATTAACATGAAAACATTATGAGCTTCCTTAGTAGCCAATGCAATGGAAAATGGAGATGAAGAATAGCATAATAAATGGGGATGGTTACTCTATGAAGCTTTATTCTATGGTTACTATGGTTTATTGACAGGTTAATTTGTCTATGGTTACTCTGACCAGCCCAATAAAAATATACAATATAAAGTTTATTCAAGCCATCCTGCAAGTTTGGGGTTAATAGTTATATAAGGTAGGCTTTGGATTAATACTTTTCCGGATACTTTTTGGAGTTAGGTCGGAGATATAACCTAAGGGTTTAGCCAATCTCCACATGTCCAAGAAAAAATCCATTTGTTAAATTGCCTGGTTTTATAGGCGCCATCCCAAGAGGGAGAAGAGCTGGCTTTTGTTCTTCATCTAATTTTATTTATTAATTTGGAGAGAATGAATATAAGAAGCATATGCATAGATCTAATGAGATAGAAACAATACATGGACTCTAGTTGTAATGGTCTACATTTCAACAATAACAACGTTAAGAAGTATAAACAAGGTTAAGAAGTATATTTATAGATTTTGAACTTTAGGTTTACATTTCAACCATAAAGATGTATTTATAAAAGTTCTACAAAGTCATAAATTCACATCTAAAAAGTTTTAGAATTTGAAGAAGGCGAAGTATGTGTATCTACCTTAAAAATAAAATCTTCTTTACTTGAATAAAGCTTACACAAATAAAGCTTTGTCACACCAACCAAAAAAAATGTCATACATCAATTCAACAAACCCGTAACCTTGAAACTACACCTTGGTCTGCGGCAGCAGCCCCCAGAACATAACCAAGCACAACAACCCACCAAGGAATGTCGCATATACCACCCTCCCCACTATCCACTCGCCACAGGAAGTGTTCTAGTGAGCGACTGTATACAATACAAATAAGGTAAATAAAAAGTCCTCAGGTGTAGGGTTGACACATATAATTGCAAATTTGTTTTGATGGTGGGATTGCCTTGGTTTTATTAGTTTAGTACAAATTTCCAAGCAAACCAAGATGTTCTCAAGGTTTTTTTGGGCTCTTGGATCGAGGTAATAGTTGGAGTCTCTAATGGTGTAATTGTTAGTTTTACAAAATAAAGTTTTTAATTAAGTTTTAATTACATTATAGTCTTACTAATAACGTGCAACCAACATAGTGGATTATTTTTTCTTTCAAATAGTTTGGAATGTTGATTTAATTATATGAATTAATTAATAATTAGACAAATTCATTTTTTTTAATGAAGGTAAAATTTAGTTTCCATTCACTAACAAAATTGTATAGTGAATTTGACAACATTGTATACAGGGATGTTTTCATTGTTTTTTTTTTGTAGGCAAGTTTGAAAGATAAACCATATTATAAAATAGTCCATCAAGAACATTTTGCTAGTCGTTATCACATTATAACCCTAGATCATACTATAAAAATTGATATACATGGTTGAATTTGAAACCTATTAAACTCAAGATTTTGATAGACATACTAAACTCAATTTTTCCATATTCATTAATGACAAAATACATTCACAAACAATATTTAGATGTTTTGTTGGGAATAAATGTTATATATATTTAAACCCACATTGTTGAATTTTAAACATATTAAACTCTCATTTTTAGCAAAATACATTCACAAACAATATTTAGATGTTTTGTTGGGAATAAATGTTATATATATTTAAACCTACATTGTTGAATTTTAAACAGATTAAACTCTCATTTTTAGCATTCAGTAATAACCATATGCATTCACCAAAATGTATTGTGTTGCTTTAAGATAAATATTTCCCATTATTGACTGCGGAATTGAAACATTTGAAAACCAACTATGTACAACCCCAATTCATACTGTGTTGGTTACATATGCTCCCTTAGCATGAGATGTTGTTTGGCTTCTGTCTCTTATGGGGTTATAAAAAAAATTATAAATAGTTGAGATTATTTCGGTTGTCATCCATGAAGACTGAGCTTGTTTAATTACATTTTAATGAAATAATGATAGTTGCCGCTTGTTGAATTAGATTTTAATGAAATAATAATATAAATTAATGTATTTTCTATGTATTTACAATCTTCATATTGATATTGTGATAATTTGAAATTTTAGATATTACTCTAATTTATAAGTTAATCCAATCAAATTAATTTATAAATTAAAAAGCTAATTATAAATTTCAAATTCTTTACTGTAAAATAAGGATATCAATTAATGTAATTAATATATTTTCAAGTGAGAAATTAAATAACTAAGATCCTAACGTGAGTGTTTCACTTCATTATTAAAATTGCTTAGCAATTTTATATTTGCTTTATTTCTATTAATTTACTTTAATTATTTAAACTTAGGTAAATTTCTTAATCAATGATATTGGTGTAAAAAAGAACGTTATCTAAAATCACTATTTATTATTTCAATCATAAAGTTAATTATCTGTTGTCTTAGCATGCCTTGTGTTATTGCATCCATGGTCTTAGCCATGGAACTCTTTTCATCAAAGCCCAAAAAATGGGTTTCACAATAGTAAATCTCAACTTACCAACTTCAACTCATATAATAGCTTCTTGCAATTGCAATTTTTCTCCCCTCCAAAAGCAAGTGTTGTCCTCGAGGACATTGCTAGGTCGTGGCTCTTGTTGTAATTTCATTTCTAAACACCATATCTTAATAATTTGATTCTATTATTGATGAGTTATTTTTAAATGTTTATATATGAATTTTTTAGAATTGGTGAGTTATTTTTAAATGTTTATGTATAATTTTTTTTTAAATTGGTGAGTTATTTTTAAATGTTTATACCATTCGTTACCGTTACTATTCACATCAAAGGGTCTTAACATATGGACTATACAATAAGATACCAAAAAAACAAAATTGTAATCCAAAAAACCTATAATCCTTCAAACTTTAACCACCATAATCACAACAACAAAAACAACCAAAGAGATTTATCTACAACTATCAAACTAATAATTGTATAAGAGAAAGGAGTATTTAAAAGTAAGCGCATCATCCAGGAACTTAACCACCTATAAAATTCCTTAAGTGCCTTCTAGAGTAAGCTTAAAAAGATCATCAACAGTAGTATTATGCTCCCTATAAACATGGTCAATGATAATATCTAAAAAAGTTTAAATGAGTACTTTGGTATGTTGAGTCCACTGCAGTAAGGATAAAACCTATAATTTGCATATACCATTGACCCAATTTACTATGACCTTGGAGTCAGCAAAAACATGCATGGAGTCAATACCAACAAGTGAGGTAAATTGTAACAACCCCCTTAAATAAGGAGTTCAACTCTGGAGTTTGTGCCCTGACCTCTATTCATCCAAAGTTTGAAATGATGTTGCTTATTAATCCATAATAACATGCCACATCCACACTTCCTTTGTTGAGCAGAAAAATTAACCGTGGAATTGAAAAATCTAGGTGGATCGATTAACTCCCTGCATTTCTTTATCTTCTCCTTAGTTTGAAACACCTTATACAACTCTAGAATTTTCATATAGAAATACTCCACACTTGGAGGCCTATTATAAAAAATTGCCTTATTTCTGGTATTCCATATCCCCTAATGTATAAATGCAGGGAGAAAACAATGGGAATTAGCATTTTAAACCCAATGTCTAAATTTTCTTCAATTCTGTTAGTACCCCAAACTTGTGAAATCTATAAAGCATGTTTGATTTCAGACCATATACTTTTGCAAAATGTGTATTGCACAAAAAGATGTTCATCATATTCCCCATGTAATTTGCACAAAATACAATCATTAAGACCCGACCAACCCCTTTTAATCAGATTCTCCCATGTCAAAATATAATTCTCCTAACAAAGCCAAGGGACGAATTTAATTCTCATAGGAATGCACCATTTCCAAAGTCTCTTATGCCACCATTTTGACTCTCCATTGTAATTTGATTGTGAAATAGATTCATAAGCCATTTTTTATCCGGATTTATGTGAGAACGAAATGAAAGAACAAATACATAATCATAAACACATACATTTTTCAATGAAAACATGGATACGATAAACACATATTCTATTAAATAGCAGAAATAGAACAGATTGTAAATACAACAACTAGAATGGTGGTAGCTATCTCTAAGGAGATATGTGGCTGCTACGCTCATCCGTGCCAAGATGAATACAAAATGAAGAAAAAATGGCCTATTTATAATAAGCATAAGGGAGATAACCCCAAAATTCCAAAAGATAACCCTAGAAGATGAACCATCATAAAGTTTGTGGCCCTAAGGTGGTTAGTTGAATAGTCAACTTCTCGGGGTCATAACTTTTGCATACGATCTCTTATTTGGGCACTCAATAGACCGTTGGAAAGGTCTATCCAAGATTTACATATTTCGATTAAAATTAAATGTATGGTGGTGGTAACCATTTGGTCCCTCGAATCTCCAAAAATCATCATATAGGGCCCACATAGGGCCTCAAAACGACCCTGAAAGTTTGGGACCCAAAAAACCGTAGAAAAATAACTAGGAAACTACCATAATGGACAATTGTTTTGAGCCAGTGGAATAGGTGGGTGGCCATCGATCTCGATCTAGATCAATCCTCCCCCATTAGGAATCAATGGTCTCCATTGCATCAAATGCTGTATCATTTCTCGAAATGTGTGTTGAGTTGATCTCCTGGTGCAACATTTACTGAAGTGAAGAGGATGCCTTTATTTGGCATCCCAAGAGGGTTGTAATTGTTGTTGATGGATGCACTGGAGATGTTCAACAATTTTGGTTGTCGTGTTATCCTTTGTCTAAACTGGAATGCATGATTTATTTCTGGACGAGCACCTTGAATGCGTTGCCTTGCACTGTAGAGTTACTCGAATGGAAGAGGGAACACTGACTCTGTGTTCTTCTTGTTTCTTCAAAGAAGAGGCACCCTGTGCAGAGGATGTGGAGGTCTCTGCGATATGATGTTATCCTTCAGAGGCAATTATGAAGAGGGATATTTTCCTCATGTGGGATATTATATTTCCGCCCTACGAAATTGTGGTAGGTGCAATTGTCTCTGGTATCTAACAGAGTTGTCCTTCGAAACTGATAATGATGCTACAAGGTCTTGACTCATATATATCATAACGCTTCCACATATATGTGTGTCCTAAAAGAAAATAACATACTTTAAGTGGGGCCACATCACACGATACCTCGTCTTTGAAAGGCTTGATGCCATATGGTAGGTGACATTGTTGAGTAACGTGGATGCCTCATCCTTGGATTAACCAACTGATGTTGTATGGTTGCGGGTGTGGTTTTTTAAGAAGCTCCAATATATTGATGGATTTTGCTAATATCAGGTTATTTTGGATGTTATTCTCAACAAAAAAAATGTAGTGGGATTCCCTTCACCCACATCTATGAGTGGAAGAGGTGCTCCTCTTTCGTTGACTCTTCAGGATCCTCTGGTTGAACCTTTGTGGTAGAAACAGTGACAGTGGACTCTGCATCAATGATTTTCTTCCCCTGGTCTGTGGCTATGACATTGGGTTTTGGATCAGAGTCAACATATGATTATGAATATTTTATCTCAGCTAGCAATGACTACTTTGAGCAACATCCATCAGTGTTGTGCAAGGGGATTTTGTGGAACTCACACCACTTCCCGGTATCCTTCTTTGTCTTTCCATTCCCCATATTTTCTTGTGGCGGGGACTAGTTGTCCTTTCCTTGTCATGTGTTCTGCGGGATAGGGTTTCCCTTTCCTTTCTTCTGCGGTGGGTTTGCAGGTCCTAATTCTCGCTTGTTCTTTTGTTGAAATTTCTCCTTGATTTTGACAGCATACCAATAGGCACATCCACGTGAAGATATGTCTAGGAATTCCATCTCAGTTCAGATGTAATGATGTAGGACACTACGATATTTTAGTACCAGGTACCGCTTAGAGTCCTTCATACCCAGCTTTGTACGCAAGGTATGAAAGTTTTCAGTGTACTCCGACACCATTTGGTCCCTCTCTTGACGCATAATGGTCCATATTGTATACTAGTCATCATAGTTTCCCACGTGGTAATACTATTCCTTGATGGAATCTATGAAGGAGGCCCAAGTGGGATTAGACTCTAACATTCCAGACTCATCTAATTAGTTTTTCTCCCAATAAGTTTCCCACTAATTTTTGAGATGGGGGGACAACCTTAAGGAGCGCAAAGGTGATCTTTTACTTGTTGAAAAAATTGCAAACAAAGAAATAACCTTTTAGAACATTCAACCACTTATCTAATGCATCAACATCGATCTGGAATACAAATAAAGGAATATAAAATGTAACTTATACCTTGAATTGGGTTTCATATCCGAAATTATTTCTCGTTGAAGGTGCATTCACCACTCTTGACATCCTTAGAAGGACTGTGGCAAAACTATCCATGATCTCATTCCTCTGTCGCACGAGGGATTCCTTGAGAAACGACTTAATAGGATCTCTTTCTTCATCGTCTCTCTTTTCTTCTACCGTGGGAGGTTTCTTGGGGCGGAGAGAGTGGTATTCCCCACTATGAAACTAGTTCGAGACCTAACTCTCTGTACCCTTACCTCGTCGGAAACATGCTCCGAGAGACAATCAAGGAGCAGATTGCTTTGATACCACTAATATGGATTTATGTGGGAACGAAATGAAATAACATATACATAATCATAAACATAGACATTTTTCAATGAAAATAGAGATACAATAAAAAAATATTCTATTAAATAGCGGAAACAAAATAGACTATAAATACAACATCTAGAATGGTGGTAGCTATCTCTAAGAAGAGATGTGGATGCTATGCTCATCCTTTCCAAATGAGGAAAAAAGGGCCTATTTATAATTAGCATGAGGGAGAGAACCTTAAAATTCCAAAACATAACCCTAGAAGATGAATCGTCATAAAGTTTGTGGCCCCAAGGTTGTTGATTGAATAGTCAACTTCCCGTGCTCAGAACTTTAACATATGATCTTTGATTTGGGCTCTTGATAACCCACTGGAAAGGTCTATATGATATTTACATCTTCCAATTGGGGATAAATGCATGCCGATTGAAAGCGTTTATCCCCCCGAATCGCTAAAAAATGTCATTAAGGGCCTCAAAACGACCCAAAAAATTTGGGTCCTAAAAAACCATAGAAAAATAACTAGGAAAATGCCATAATGGACAATTGTTTTAATCTAGTGTAATAGGTGGGTTGCCTCCAATATCCATCTGGATCAGTTTTAGCATTTATCTTACCAGTTTCCCCATTCCATGCCCAAACCAGATTGTCGTCTTCATCATTTAACCTGATACCAACACTAGAGAGAATTTAGATAAGAAGTCCACTCCTTGGCCTAGTCACCTACAAGACCCAAGTACTTATATAGCAACCAATATGAACTGGAAGGCCTCAATGGAGTATTCCTTTTAATTTGATTCAAAGTACAAAAACCAAATTCTGCCAGGTAATCTCTACAATATGCAAAAAGAACAAATTTGTCCTCACCTCCAATGAAGGGGTCCACCCCATCCAATACTTTAGTACCACTGCCTACTTTCCAAGTTAACCATATGTTGATACAAGGGAGGGATAATACAAAACTATTCTAAAAATTGGGTACAACACTGATAGATTTAACTAAATTCCTAAACCATTGAACCAATTATTTCTTTTAAGATATTTAGATTTAACTATGTCACTCCACAGACCAAAGTCACATAATCCTCTCCATAATATTTTCAAACACAAGGCCATGTTAAGCCAATGTAAATCTTTAATATCCCATCCTCCCAAAACTTTAGAAAGAGATATTTTGTCCCACCTAACCAAATGCTTCTCATTCCTTGTAGCACTAGACCAAAGGAAATTAAAGATTTTATATTTTATTATATTCATAGTAGAAAGAGGTACTTTATCCAAAGAGTAGTATACTGCAATCCTATTCAAAATAGATATTTTCAATGTTATTCTTCCTCCCAATGACATATATCTGAATCTCCATTGCCCAATCCATTTTTCAATTTTCCTATCCATAGCAAGTGAGAGATATTGTACCTATTATCCTTCAGATGGTAACCAAGGTATTTTATTCCAATGTCAATGCCATCATACTTATATGGAAATATAACACAAAAATGATCAAGAGTACAATCATCCACAACATTCTTTAAAAAACAAGATTTATTTGTGCTTGCCTCCATACCTGAAAAAACAAAAACAGATGGAGACAATTTATGAGAAAGTAGAGCATTCGTGTACAGTTCATTACCAAAGATAATCACATCATCAACAAAAATAAAATGAGTGATGAAATAAACAACTTATATATTAATATCATTGGGTCTACCTTCCTCCTTGGCAGTAGAGATCAATCTACTCAGATCCTTCAATAACCAACATAAACATTAGAGGGGATAGAGGGAAGCCTTACCTAAGTCCCTTGTAGCACTTGCAATTTTTTGAAGGAAATCCATTGATTAATAAAACAAAGCAATCATATCTGATACAAACCATCATCCAATCCACAAAAACTAAAGGGACCCCAATTTGAAGGAGTATGAGGAATACCCAAGTTACTTTATCATAGGCCTTGACTAAATCCATTTTAAGGATCAAGGCATCCAAATTCTTGGTCTTAATTGAGTGGAGACACTCTTGAGTAGCACCAATGACATCCAAAATATGTCTACTATCCAGCAAACCAAATTGTTCCTTAGATATCACCTTTTCCATAATAGCCTTGAGTCCATTTGAGATCATTTTAGTGTTAATTTTGTTAACCAAGTTACACAGGGATATAGGTCTAAAATAAATAAATAAAGAATTTGGTTTATCGCACTTAGGAATGAGGGATATAAATATATATTTTAATTCTCTTGAAACATATCTTTGAGTCTTGGAATGCTCAACCACTTCCAATAATTCACCACCCAAAAATTCAAAAAAATATGAGAAAAACTCAACAGGCTAACCATCTAGCCTAGGAATTTTATCCTTGGAAGCATGCTTTAGAACATCTTCAATTTCCTATAGGGTGAAAACTTTTCCCATAGACTAACCCTCCTCTTTTGAGAAAAAAAGAGAGAAAATTCTTATCACTCTAAGTTGAGAAGTGGTCTCACAATTGCTAAGTTCTTTGAAAAGATTAAAGAAATAGGAACAAGCAAATATTTCTAAGTCACCCTAAGATGGCACCCACATACCATTCTGATAGTTTAAATACCATGTACTATTGAAGTTCCTTCTATAAGTATCATACTTATGAACAAAAATTGTGTTATTAATAATTATCCCCAGAGAATTCCAAATTTCCCTACTCTTCAACCTCTAGGATTTTTCTTCAATTTCCAATATTTTGGCTTTACTAGTTTCTGGGTCATTGATTAAAACCTTATCATCATAAGAAAGGGATCCAAATAAGTTATACTCATATAACCTATCAAGTTTCTCTTCTATTTCTAAGAGTTCTTTAGCAATATTCTTTTTTTATCCTTCTCCCTCATAACAACCATCTTTTTCAAACTCTTTAGGTTAAAGAAAAAAATATTCATTGCATCATCCTCAGGGTCTACCTCAATAGTATTCCAATCTTTTTTCTCTAAGTGAAGAAAATCCTCCATCCTTTAGCCACACTTGATTAAACTTAAAAGGAATGTTATAATTAATAGGCTCTTCATCAAATTGTAGGCATATTAGGAAATGATTAGATATGGAAGAATTAATTACCTAGCATCCGTATTTTCTCAAAGAAGATGCAAGATCCTCAACCATCATTAAATGATTGAGTCACTTACACACAACTACTTTACCTTCCCTCCCATTTTTCCAAGTAGGACCAAGTTTACTAGGAACAACGTCAAGGAGATGGTGCCTGTAGAAATATTTATGGAAATAATCAAAAAGAGGATCAAGCCTAATGTTATCCCCCTAATATTAAGAAGCAATCATTATGAAATTAATATCTTCAACAATTATAAGCCTCAAGTCTTGAAGGATTTGGCTAGGTTCTACAGTGTTAGAGAACTATAGTTAGCCTTTATAGGGCACAAAACAAACAATAAATTTTAGGTGTTGGTCAAAACTTTTGATTCTTCCCTCCACGAGTACACCTACATAGGTATGAAAGGACATTAAATCAGCAGTAAGGGGGTTCCACAATGTAACCAATCCCCCTGAAATATCAATAGCATTTAAGAAACTAGCCTCCCATTGAGGATATAATTTTAGTAATGCATCACATGCATTAACCCGTAAGAACATAGTTTCCTAGAGAAAAACTATATCAGGTTTAATTTTGTACAACAATCTCTTGAGGGATCACAACTTTGAGGCACCCACAAAACATTTAACGTTTGAATACATAAGGATCATAAATAACCATTCATATAGGGGGAATCATCTCTAATGTCCCTATTATTAGAAACAAAAACAACAGTTTTGGTGTTAAGGGAAGCATCTTTCAACTTGCAGGATAAAGGTATATACTCACAATCAATAGAGACAAACAAGCCACCTTTATTTTTGTTCTTTGAACGAATAGTGACATTTTAGTGTCTTATAGAGTTTACAGGGATTACTTCATTTTTAGTAGAGGAATAATTCGAGAACATTTGCATAGGGTTTTGAGGACTATATATTTTCTAGGAGGAAGAACTGTGGAAGATTCCCTATTGTAATGGAATTTCACACTGGAATCCCTATCCTTGGATGTTATGACCCTGTCATTATTCTTGGATGAAGAACCCTCACTAGAGATTCCACCAGATATCCTCAATTCATCTTAATGCTTACAAACAACACCATGAGCGGAAGGATATTCCAAAGAGTTTCCCCCCTTAATGGGTGGAAGTGAACTCAAGACTTCCTCACTATCTAAGGATAGTAAAACCCTACCCTGTCCAAATTTTGAGACCTCATCATTAGTATCCAAAGAAGTATTATTCATACCAGGCATCGAGGGAGAGATAGAACAATCCTTAGGATCATCTGAAAAGTTAGTGTGCTCATGAAGGGCTCTTGTACTCAAAACCTTACCACCAAAAGATCTTAGTTCAATCGAATTTAATCCTTCATATGGCAATAGGGAGGGTGATTTGGAATTACCTCTAATGTAGCCCAAAGAATAATATTCTGGGAAGAAATCGGATAAGGGAAATCCACATAAACTTGTGGAATATCTTCCACTCCTTTTTCATTATTGAAGGCTTGATGATCGAATGTATGTCCAACATATGGAACAACCCCTGAATCTGAACTATATTCAGACATATCTCCCATCAAGTCCAAAAAAGTATCGAGGAAATTCCCATACATTAACAAAGAGCACACCTAAAAGGGATGTTCTTGTAATCCATCCTCTGCACAAAGACAAAATCCCCCCAGATAACCTCGACTTTCATTGGAAGACCATGGGTAACATCAAAATCCACCAATGAAAAGGCCATATGCTCATCCACATTCAACAATATCTTCTCATCAATGAAAATGAACTTTCTAAAATGATCTACCAGGGCAATAAAAATGTTCTTTGTCCATAGTTGTAATGGGAATCCTGGGAGTAAGAGCCAAAAATGTCTTTTAATGATTTGTTCTCTCAATGGATTGAATCTAGTATGCCATCGCCAAAGAACCAAGGAACCACTCTCGAAGACCCAAACCTGGATAAAAAATTTAGTGCATTCTCCTCTGATAAGAACATGAAACATAACCAACCCTTTGACAAAAAATGCATCTTGGTACAATAATCAAGTTCTAGTTGCTAATGTTTTGAAATCTAGTCATTCGTCTCCACCTTGTTCATTCTAGCATACTCAAGTCTCCCTACAAGGTCCCTAAGGGAAAGAATTTATACATGGTTGAGGTTGATTTCCTTTCCAAGCACAAAACTTTCAACATATGATTTAACCTTAAAATCCTTCGATTTTAGTTGATCTTTGGCTTTTAATCCAGATAAATTCACAGGCTCCAGGTGTAGGTCATTTCAGGAATGAATAGGCGGCAAAATTTCAGTAGCATTCGAAGGAGAACGAGAATGTCTAGTCTCACCTCCATGTTCCTAGACTCTAACTCATTTACATATATAGGATTCTCTTTAGCATATGGTTTGTCCAAATCAGGAAATCTCAAAGGCCAGTCTCCCATCGATCCATTAGGGTTTACCTTTGATCATTTTCCACTAAGTAAGTCACAATCAAACCCTAATATAAAGTACCACGAATTCTCCCTAGTTCCGACACCACCTCACCTCTAGGGAGGAAGTCCCATCAAGCTGATTGAGGAGTAGGGTTGTCAGGAGGAAAATCCCCTATGGCTGCAAAATATTCGACCCCTTGACATGATGTTTTGAATTTTTGCGCGATATGTTGATAGAATCATAAAAAAAACAACCAAGTATATGAGGGAGAGAACCACCAGATCCAACCAAATATACACCAAACCAAGATGGAGGAGAGATCACTAAAAATAGAAGATAAAAATGGACTACACAAAAAAACAAAAATAGTAAACCAAAATGCCAAATACCACAATTTAACAAGCAAAAACCGCAAAAAAAACTTCTCAAAATTTTTACCAGGTAAGTTAGATTCAAAGTCAATATATATATATATACTTGCTCATTCTATAATTATCAAGCTCGTAAGTTGATCTTATACCATTAATTATTATTATTCATAGTGAATGGGTTGTGTCATGGTTAAGCTACTTTAGATCAGGGGAGTATGTTGTTTGTTTCCGGATAGAAAGGTCCACTCTTTGGAAAAAGGTTGATATTGGCCAGTGTTATATTCTCAATTTGTAAAAAAATGTTTTTTTAAAAGATTTTCCACATGATAACACTCCATGTTTTAGATATTCTCTAAAGGATTTCTTATTACTCATCAAACCTTCACATCGTTATAAGATAGATACATTTATGCATCTTTGGAAACATATATAACATTGACGGTATATTTTCTTAAATTAAAGATTGTTTTAAGAAATTATCATGAAGCCCGTGTACGTCGTGTTTTTGATTAAATAGTTTTATGAACACCTTTTATTCTCAATATGTAACTTGAAACCACATGGTAACTAAGATGCTCTCTTCCCTTCTATTTTTTTGTATTCTCAATATTTAACTTTGAAACCACATGGTAACTAAGATGCTATCTTCCCTTTTATTTTTGTTTAAAACTTTATTCTAGTTTTCTATTGGATTGTTTTTTAGTTTCATATAGATAATTGGTTGTTTTCATGGTTACATTGGTGACCTTTGTTGTGTATGTGTTGAGTTTTTTTTTACATAAAACTAAAGGGAGTTACTCTCATTTTCTTTTATAAATTTATCCACTATGATGCAAGAAAGTGATTACCTGTATGTGAATTAAAAGTGAAACAAAAGGCATATTGGATACAATCAAAGATATTGATCAATATTTTTGGGTTTTAGTTTTGCAATTAAATGATTGAACTATGTGCTTTCTAAACTATACTATGATACAATACAGTTCTTGTAATTGATGGTCACTATACTTTTAATTGATGGGAACTATTTTTAGCTAGGGGGAGGCCTCTCCCTCCTGTCCATTGCCCGGTGACCTCCGTCTACGGTGGTTTCTGAAGCTAGGGTTTCGCTCAATAGGGGACAATGCAGTCACGCCAACGAGGGCCAAAGCTGGAAAGCCACGGATGGTGGGGATGTGGTTGGCATTGCCATATTTCCCATGCCCAAACACACTAGCAGGAGTTGACAGAATTCAAAATTGCCGCTCCGTGAGGGTTTTTGCGCATCGGGCCCAAGTCCACCAAGTGTCCCTGAACGGTATCTGGAGGTGACCTGCAACTCACCATAGATCGATGCTTGGGCCTCCGATCGACAATTCGTCGATTCCGTTGGATTCGTGACGTGGGATTTTAGCTAAGGGGGGGCCTCTCCCTCCTGTCCATTGCCCGGTGACCTCCATCTACGATGGTTTCTGAAGCTAGGGTTTCGCTCAGTAGGGACAATGCAGTCACGCCAATGAGA
>LPNX010258116.1:486613-533486 GCA_001517045.1 Pseudotsuga menziesii
ATATCTTCGAAGGATATACAAATTACCATGGTATCAGTATCTCCATGGTAGCAGAAAACTTCACTCTTTCTAGGAGTAGGCCGTCTCATATACACTTGACCCTTTTTCACATATGGCCTATGGGGAGATACAACTCCAAGAGATGGTCTAGGTGTTTCGGTACCATCCTATAGTCAACAAGAGTTCATGTAGCTAGACATGGATGATTCAACGAACATACATGTATTTAAAAAATGACATTTTTTAAATGTTTAAAATGTTTACCTCCATCACTGCTTCCCCTCGTGTAGGATATGGCATCTGCCCAGATATTTCCTTGGTCGATACGACCATGGATCCTACCTCCATCACTGCTTTCCCCCATGAAGGATCCGGCATCTGCAAGTTTAATAATTGTAAATATTAGACCGTAGATAACATTAGTGAACTAACATGTACAGTATGTGGAAATTAACAATTTAACAAGTATTAAAAAACTGAAATTTTAAAATGTTTACCTTGGTGTGAGATACGAGATCAGTGGATGGAATGTCCTGCCCTTGTATAGAGTGTGGAACATGATACTCTAGGGCGTCGCTGCCGGCATAAAGCATCAACTGCAAGTTCACAAAATTAATATATTAGCTCAAACTATACATATGTGTACAAAGAGGAAAATAAATGAAGAATTTATTACAATTAACCATATACATACATCACTCAAAAACCCACTGAAGACAACATCTGACGAAAGACCATAGCATGGATGACCACACGATGTGCACTCGTGAGGCTCAAAAGTAGGCTGGGAATGTGCTGATGGTGCTGCACTAGTAGATGGTCCTGCACCAGTGGGTGGTACTGCACTAGAAGATGGTCCTACACCATGAGGACCTGGTGTATGTACCACACCAGGGACAGATGTCCCTTCCTCACCCATATGCTGAACCATAGTGCTATGGCGAACAACGGCCCGTGCCAAACTAAAAAATGCCTCACGTGTCTATGGAATAACATGATGTACAGGTGGGACATCTGGCCCAGGCAACTGCCTGCGAGGTGCAGGGATAGGGCGATCAACGTCTCGAAGCCTGGCATTGGGTCGGTTTTGGGGCATCCCCCCACTGATCCCATGAAACTTCAATATATACCAAAATAGTTTACGTGTTTTCCCAACACGAACTCTGCATACATCTTCCGAAGGAAGTACAACAAGATTTCCCTGTTGTTGTGTGGTGGCATATCAAAAACCATATACCATCTGTCCATCTAGTTATCAACAAATGGTTGATATGTGCACCACTCGATAGAGATATGTGGCCTATTTGCATTTGGGATTTCCCCCGTGCGAGGGTCCCTAAACAATGAAAATATATGCTCTTTGGTGATTTTCAACTTTTTTATTGCATTGTAGCTAAGCCCATCAGCGTACTCACGTCTTTTTCTTTCTCTATATGAAGTAATATCATATAGTATGTTGTTTGACAATGTCATAGTCTCAACAATTGCATCCAAAGTGGATGCAAGTGAACGTCGAATTCTATCACCACCACTAAAAGCAGTACTCAAACCTCTCAACTGTCAAGCTCAATCAATATTTCCGCATTGGGGTCCATAGCCGCAACTGCAATAAAAAAATCAATAAGAAAATAATTAGAAACGTATACATGGTATATAATGACATCTCTTCAAAATTGAAAATGTAAATTAAGGAAAACATACACAAACTTAAGTTTGACTAATTTTTCAAACATAAAAAACTATAAACAATAATTAAAGTTTAACACTTTTACTTTTATTTTGTATCTTTATGGTATTGATTTTTTCTTACATAGGTGTTACTGGGAAAATATATTCAACATATCAATTAAATCATTGGCATGTGGTGGATTCCCTAGCCCCACCAAATCAAATGTCCTTGAGAAAATTGTTAGAGAAGCACAAAATAATATGAAACAAGAAAACTTATTCAGTCGAGAAGTTGTGGAATGTATTTACCTTGACATCATAAATCCACTAAAACATGACCACCTCAAAAACTGTTAAAAACCTAATTTCCATTATGTTTGATGCATAAACAAAACATAACAATTATCATTCTCTAAAGATTGAATTACATTCCAGTATGTTCTAAAAACCGTTTTAAAGTGATATTCAACCTCTACTTTCTTTTGTTGATTATCCTCCTCAGTCCACTCTAGCATAAATTAAGAATTGTATGCACCATACAAATGTAATGAATCCCACTCCTTAGCATATACATGTACAAGTAATCATTATTTAAATCCAAATTTACAATATTTAGGATTATAACAATTGTTACAAAAAAATTGAGTATACCTCTTATCCTCTTTGAAGACCCTCCACCCTCTAATCTTTCTCCTTAAAAAAATTGATCTTGGTTATTGCCCCATAATCATGCTCAATATTGATCTTGGTTATTGCTCAAAATCAAACAAAGTTTCTTTGTCCCATCAAACATTAGCTTGGGAGTTGTTGGATTGATTATTTTATTAAAAAACACAATTATAGGGTAAAAATTGACCCAAAAAAATGAATTGGGTGATTGAATTACCTTGTTGGATGACAATGCATGAGTGAAATCTACTCCCCTCAACCTGAATTAGCTCCTGCAACAATCCCAAGCAATGGTATCACTCCAAAACGCTCCAATGGCCCTTCGAATTCGCGTTCTTGATTGTGAAAATGGGCCGCGGGTTCGGGACTGTGTATTTAATTTTTTTTTATGATTTGCAAATCGTGTACACATTTTATAACTACATATCGCGAGCGCGTTTTGTAGTTATATAACGCGTGCGCGATATGGCTTCCTATCCTACATGTTCCATTACATGTCAAGCTCGGGTTGAACCATACCAAGTGCTATGTCAGGCTCGGGTTGATGTATTTTTTGGTAACATGATCTTGTTTTTGAAAACTAGGATTGCATCTTAAAGGTCCCTCATCTTCTTGCACTGACCCATATGTCATTTAAGAATGTATAACATTGTAATTTGTCACTAAGAATTTATAAAGTTACTAAATTTACTATATATGTATGTGGATAAAGTTACTAAATTTACTATATATGTATGTGGATAATTCATGCATTATATTTAATTATTTTAAAAGTTTTGGTTAAAAGTAGTATTAAATAATTAAGTTAAAAGTAGACTTTATCAACAAAAAGACTACTATGCATAGATAACTAAACCCTACACATAGATAACTAAATCCTACCTACCATGGATTCTTCTTGCAAACACTTGTTGTTTATTTAAAAACAAGGTCTAAACAAATCACTATCTATTAACAGTTGCTATTAAATTGTATTTTAAACTCATGTAATTTTCGAGGAATTGTAGCAACTTCTAATCTACCAACCTGCCTTGAAGTAAAACATAATTCTCATTTCACTGGCCCTTTCGATCACAGTAAACTAGTCTCACAACAAAGACACTTTCATGTCACATAACTTTAACTTTTGGGTGTTAAATTAAGATTACAAAAGTCTTCTTCTACCTCAAATCCTGACAAATAACTAATAAAATATATAGCCTTAATAGATAGATGCCCGACTTATCAATATAATTATAGACATCAATAATTAATTTAGTATGAGATGAAAAACATTTCAAAATGCTTGCAATAGAGCTAAGCATTCACCTGTGATGCAATATTAACATGAAAACATTCTGAGCTTCCTTAGTAGCCAATGCAATGGAAAATGGAGATGAAGAATAGCATAATAAATGGGGATGGTTACTCTATGAATCTTTATTCTATGGTTACTATGGTTTATTGACGGGTTAATTTGTCTATGGTTACTCTAACCAGCCCAATAAAAATATACAATATAAAGTTTATTCAAGCCATCCCGCAAGTTTGGGGTTAATAGTTATATAAGGTAGGCTTTGGATTAATACTTTTCCGAATACTTTTCGGAGTTAGGCCGGAGATATAACCTAAGGGTTTAGCCAATCTCCACATGTCCAAGAAAAAAACCATTTGTTAAATTGCTTGGTTTTACAAGCGCCATCCCAAGAGGGAGAAGAGCTGGCTTTCGTTCTTCATCTAATTTTATTCATTAATTTGGACAATTGCTTGGTTTTACAAGCGCCATCCCAAGAGGGAGAAGAGCTGGCTTTCGTTCTTCATCTAATTTTATTTATTAATTTGGAGAGAATGAATATAAGAAGCATATGCATAGATCTAATGAGATAGAAACAATACATGGACTCTAGTTGTAATGGTCTACATTTCAACAATAACAACATTGGGAAGTATAAACAAGGTTAAGAAGTATATTTATAGATTTTGAACTTTAGGTTTACATTTCAACTATAAAGAAGTATTTATAAAAGTTCTACAAAGTCATAAATTCACATCTAAAAAGTTTAAGAATGTGAAGAAGGCCAAGTATGTGTATCTACATTAACAATAAAATATTCTTTACTTGAATAAAGCTTACACAAATAAAGCTTTGTCACACTAACCAAAAAAAATTGTCATACATCAATTCAACAAACCCGTAACCTTGAAACTACACCTCAGTCTGCGGGAGCAGCCCCCAGAACATAACCACGCACAGCAACCCACCAAGGAATGTCGCATATACCGCCCTCCCCACTATCCACTCGCCACAGGAAGTGTTCCAGTGAGCGACTGTATACAATACAAATAAGCTAAATAAAAAGTCCTCAGGTGTAGGGTTGACACATATAATTGCAAATTTGTTTTGATGGTTTGATTGCCTTGGTTTTATTAGTTTAGTACAAATTTCCAAGCAAACCAAGATGTTCTCAAGGTTTTTTTGGGCTCTTGGATCGAGGTAATAGTTGGAGTCTCTAATGGTGTAATTGTTAGTTTTACAAAATAAAGTTTTTAATTAAGTTTTAATTACATTATAGTCTTACTAATAACTTGGAACCAACATAGTGGATTAGTTTTTCTTTCAAATAGTTTGGAATGTTGATTTATGTTTGATTTAATTATATGAATTAATTAATAATTAGATAAATTCATTTTTTTTTAATAAAGGTAAAATTTAGTTTCCATTCACTAACAACATTGTATACTGAATTTGACAACATTGTATACAGGGATGTTTTCATTGTTTTTTTTTTGTAGGCAAGTTTGAAAGATTAACCATATTATAAAATAGTCCATCAAGAACATTTTGCTAGTCGTTATCACATTCCAACCCTATATCATACTATAAAAATTGATATACATGGTTGAATTTGAAACCTATTAAACTCAAGATTTTGATAGACATACTAAACTCAATTTTTCCATATTCATTAATGACAAAATACATTCACAAACAATATTTAGATGTTTTGTTGGGAATAAATGTTATATATATTTAAACCTACATTGTTGAATTTTAAACATATTAAACTCTCATTTTTAGCATTCAGTAATAACCATATGCATTCACCAAAATGTATTGTGTTGCTTTAAGATAAATATTTCCCATTATTGACTACGGAATTGAAACATTTGAAAACCAACTATGTACAACCCCAATTCATACTGCGTTGGTTACATATGCTCCCTTAGCATGAGATGTTGTTTGGCTTCTGTCTCTTATGGGGTTATAAAAAAAATTATAAATAGTTGAGATTATTTCGGTTGTCATCCATCAAGACTGAGCTTGTTTAATTACATTTTAATGAGATAATGATAGTTTCCGCTTGTTGAATTAGATTTTAATGAAATAATAATATAAATTAATGTATTTTCTATGTATTTACAATCTCCATATTGATATTGTGATAATTTGAAATTTTAGATATTACTCTAATTTATAAGTTAATCCAATCAAATTAGTTTATAAATTAAAAAGCTAATTATAAATTTCAAATTCTTTACTCTAAAATAAGGATATCAATTAATGTAATTAATATATTTTCAAGTGAGAAATTTTGAAACTAGGCAGTAATGAAAAAATAACTAAGATCCTAACCTGGGTGTTTCACTTCATTATTAAAATTGCTTGCTTTATTTCTATTAATTTACTTTAATTATTTAAACTTAGGTAAATCTCTTAATCAATGATATTGGTGTAAAAAAGAACGTTATCTAAAATCACTATTTATTATTTTAATGATAAAGTTAATTATCTGTTGTCTTAGCATGCCTTGTGTTATTGCTTCCATGGTCTTAGCCATGGAACTCTTTTCATCAAAGCCCAAAAAATGGGTTTCACAATAGTAAATCTCAACTTACCAACTTCAACTCATATAATAGCTTCTTGCAATTGCAATTTTTCTCCCCTCCAAAACTAAGTGTTGTCCTCCCCTCCAAAACTAAGTGTTGTCCTCGAGGACATTGCTAGGTCATGGCTCTTGTTGTAATTTCATTTCTAAACACCATATCTTAATAATTTGATTCTATTATTGATGAGTTATTTTTAAATGTTTATGTATAATTTTTTTTTAAATTGGTGAGTTATTTTTAAATGTTTATACCATCCGTTACCATTACTATTCACATCAAAGGGTCTTAACATATGGACTATACAATAAGATACCAAAAAAACAAAATTCTAATCCAAAAAACCTATAATCCTTCAAACTTTAACCACCATAATCACAACAACAAAAACAACCAAAGAGCTTTATCTACAACTATCAAACTAATAATTGTATAAGAGAAAGGAGTATTTAAAAGTAAGCGCATCATCTAGGAACTTAACTACCTATAAAATGCCTTAAGTGCCTTCTAGAGTAAGCTTAAAAATATCATCAACAGTAGTATTATGCTCCCTATAAACATGCTCAATGATAATATCTAAAAAAGTTTAAATGAGTACTTTGGTATGTTGAGTCCATTGCAGTAAGGATAAAACCTATAATTTGCATATACCATTGACCCAATTTACTATGACCTTGGAGTCAGCAAAAACATGCATGGAGTCAATACCAACAAGTGACGTAAATTGTAACAACCCCCATGAAATAAGGAGTTCAACTCTGGAGCTTGTGCCCTGACCTCTATTCATCCAAAGTTTGAAATGATGTTGCTTATTAATCCATAATAACATGCCACATCCACACTTCCTTTGTTGAGCAGAAAAATTAACTGTGGAATTGAAAAATCTAGGTGGATCGATTAACTCCCTGCATTTCTTTATCTTCTCCTTAGTTTGAAACACCTTATACAACTTTAGAATTTTCATATAGAAATACTCCACACTTGGAGGCCTATTATAAAAAATTGCCTTATTTCTGGTACTCCATATCCCCTAATGTATAAATGCAGGGAGAAAACAATGGGAATTAGCATTTAAAACCCAATGTCTAAATTTTCTTAAATTTTGTCAGTACCCCAAACTTGTGAAATCTATAAAGCATGTTTGATTTCAGACCATATACTTTTGCAAAATGTGTATTGCACAAAAAGATGTTCATCATCTTCCCCATGTAATTTGCACAAAATACAATAATTAAGACCCGACGAACCCCTTTTAATCAGATTCTCCCATGTCAAAATATAATTCTCCTAACAAAGCCAAGAGAAGAATTTAATTCTCATAGGAATGCACCATTTCCAAAGTCTCTTATGCCACCATTTTGACTCTCCACTGTAATTTGATTATGAAATAGATTCATAAGCCATTTTTTATCTGGATTTATGTGAGAACGAAATGAAAGAACAAATACATAATCATAGACACATACATTTTGCAATGAAAACATGGATACAATAAAAACATATTCTATTAAATAGCAGAAATAGAACAGATTGTAAATACAACAGCTAGAATGGTGGTAGCTATCTCTAAGGAGATATGTGGCTGCTACGCTCATCCGTGCCAAGATGAATACAAAATGAGGAAAAAATGGCCTATTTATAATAAGCATAAGGGAGATAACCCCAAAATTCCAAAACATAACCCTAGAAGATGAACCGTCGTAAAGTTTATGGCCCTAAGGTGGTTAGTTGAATAGTCAACTTCTCGGGGTCATAACTTTTGCATATGATCTCTGATTTGGGCACTCAATAGACCATTGGAAAGGTCTATCCAAGATTTACATATTCTGATTAAAAATAAATGTATGGTTTTGGTAACCATTTGGTCCCTCGAATCTCCAAAAAGCATCATATAGGGCCTCAAAACGACCCTGAAAGTTTGGGACCCAAAAAACCATAGAAAAATAACTAGGAAACTGCCATAATGGACAATTGTTTTGAGCCAGTGGAATAGGTGGGTGGCCATCGATCTCCATCTATATCAATCCTCCCCCATTAGGAATCAGTGGTCTCCATTGCGTCAAATGTTGTATCATTTCTGGAAATGTGTGTTGAGTTGATCTCCTAGTGCAACATTTACTGAAGTGAAGAGGATGCCTATATTTGGCATCCCAAGAGGGTTGTAATTGTTGCTGATGGATGCACTAGAGATGTTCAACAATTTTGGTTGTCGTGTTATCCTTTGTCTAAACTGGAATGCATGATTTATTTCTGGACGAGCACCTTGAATGCGTTTCCTTGCACTGTAGAGGTACTCAAATGGAAGAGGGAACACTGAATCTGTGTTCTTCTTGTTTTTGCTAAGAAGAGGCACCCTGTGCAGAGGATGTGGAGGTCTCTGTGATATGATGTTCTCCTTCAGAGGCAATTATGAAGAGGGATATTTTCCTTGTGTGGGATATTATATATCCACCCTATGAAATTGTGGCAGGTGCAATTGTCTCTGGTATCTAACAGAGTTGTCCTTCGAAACTTATAATGAAACTACGAGGTCTTGACTCATATATATCATGACGCTTCCACATATATGTGTGTCCTAAAAGAAAATAACATACTTTAAGTGGGGCCACATCACACAATACCTCGTCTTTGAAAGGCTTGATGCCATATGGTAGGCAACATTGTTGAGTAACGTGGATGCCTCATCCTTGGATTAACCAACTGATGTTGTATGGTTGCGGGTGTGGTTTTTTAAGAAGCTCCAATATATTGATGGATTTTGCTAATATCAGGTTATTTTGGATGTTATTCTCAACAAAAAAAATGTAGTGGGATTCCCTTCACCCACATCTATGAGTGGAAGAGGTGCTCCTCTTTCGCTGACTCTTCAGGCTCCTCTGGTTGAACCTTTGTGGTAGAAACAGTGACAGTGGGTTCTGCATCAATGATTTTCTTCCCCTGGTCTGTGGCTGTGACATTGGGTTTTGGATCAGAATCAACATATGATTATGAATATTTTATCTCAGCTAGCAATGACTACTTTGAGCAATATCCATCAGTGTTGTGCAAGGGGATTTTGTGGAACTCACACCACTTCCCGGTATCCTTCTTTGTCTTTCCATTCCCCTTATTTTCTTGTGGTGGGGACTGGTTGTCCTTTCCTTCTCATGTGTTCTGCAGGATAGGGTTTCCCTTTCCTTTCTTCTGCTGTGGGTTTGCAGGTCCTAATTCTCGCTTGTTCTTTTGTTGGAATTTCTCCTTGATTTTGATAGCATACCAATAGGCACATCCACGTGAAGATATGTCTAGGAATTCCATCTCAGTTCAGATGTAATGATGTAGGACACTACGATATTTTAGTACTAGGTGCCGCTCGGAGTCCTTCATACCCAGCTTTGTATGCAAGGTATGAAAGTTGTCAGTGTACTCTGACACCATTTGGTCCCTCTCTTGATGCATAATGGTCCATCTTGTATACTAGTCATCATAGTTTCCCACGTGGTAATACTATTCCTTGATGGAATCTATGAAGGAGGTCCAAGTGGGATTAGACTCTAACATTCCAGACTCATCTAATTAGTTTTTCTCCCAATAAGTTTCCCACTAATTTTTGAGATGGGGGGACAACCTTAAGGAGCACAAAGGTGATCTTTTACTTGTTGAAAAAATTGCGGACAAAGAAATAACCTTCTAGAACATTCAACCACTTATATAATGCATCAACATCGATCTGGAATACAAATAAATGAATATAAAATTTAACTTGTACCTTGAATGGGGTTTCATATCCGAAATGATTTCTCGTTGAAGGTGCATTCACCACTGCTGACATTCCTAGAAGGATTGTGGCAAAACTATCCATGATCTCATTCCTCTGTCGCACGAGGGATTCCTTGAGAAACGACTTAATAGGATCTCTTTCTTCATCGTCTCTCTTTTCTTCTACCATGGGAGTTTGCTTGGGACGGAGAGAGTGGTATTCCCCACTATGAAACTAGTTCGAGACCCAACTCTCTGTACCCTTACCTCGTTGGAAACATGCTCCGAGAGACAATCAAAGAGCAAATTGCTTTGATACCACTGATATGGATTTATGTGGGAACGAAATGAAATAACATATACATAATCATAAACATAGACATTTTTCAATGAAAACAGAGATACAATAAACAAATATTCTATTAAATAGCGGAAACAAAACAGATTATAAATACAACATCTAGAATGGTGGTAGCTATC
This sequence comes from Pseudotsuga menziesii, assembly GCA_001517045.1. NCBI lineage: Eukaryota > Viridiplantae > Streptophyta > Pinopsida > Pinales > Pinaceae > Pseudotsuga > Pseudotsuga menziesii. The sequence continues at coordinate 497,033 of LPNX010258116.1, forward strand.
TCTGAGAAGAGATGTGGATGATATGCTCATCCTTTCCAAGCTAAATACAAAATGAGGAAAAAAGGGCCTATTTATAATAAGCATGAGGGAGAGAACCTTAAAATTCCAAAACATAACCCTAGAAGATGAATCGTCATAAAGTTTGTGGCCCCAAGGTTGTTGATTGAATAGTCAACTTCCCGGGCTCAGAACTTTAACATACGATCTTTGATTTGGGCTCTTGATAACCCACTGGAAAGGTCTATATGATATTTACATCTTCCAAGTGGGGATAAATGCATGCCGGTTGAAAGCGTTTATCCCCTCGAATCGCCAAAAAATGTCATTTAGGGCCTCAAAACGACCCAAAAAATTTGGGTCCTAAAAAACCATAGAAAAATAACTAGGAAAATGCCATGATGGACAATTGTTTTAATTTAGTGTAATAGGTGGGTTGCCCCCGATATCCATCTGGATCAGTTTTAGCATTTATCTTACTAGTTTCCCCATTCTAGGCCCAAACCAGATTGTCGTCTCCATCATTTAACCTAATACCAACACTAGAGAGAATTTAGATAAGAAGTCCACTCCTTGGCCTAGTCACCTCCAAGACCCAAGTACTTATATAGCAACCAATATGAACTGGAAGGCCTCAATGGAGTATTCCTTTTAATTTGATTCAAAGTACAAAAACCAAATTCTGCTAGGTAATCTCTACAATATGCAAAAAGAACAAATTTATCCTCACCTCCAATGAAGGGGTCCACCCCATCCAATACTTTAGTACCACTGCCTACTTTCCAAGTTAACCATATGTTGATACAAGGGAGGGATAATACAAAACTATTCTAAAAATTGGGTACAACACTGATAGATTTAACTAAATTCCTGAACCATTGAACCAATTATTTCTTTTAAGATATTTAGATTTAACTATGTCACTCCACAGACCAAAGCCACATAATCCTCTCCATAATATTTTCAAACACAAGGCCATGTTAAGCCAATGTGAATCTTTAATATCCCATCCTCCCAAAACTTTAGAAAGAGATATTTTGTCCCACCTAACCAAATGCTTCTCATTCCTTGTAGCACTAGACCAAAGGAAATTAAAGATTTTATATTTTATCATATTCATAATAGAAAGAGGTACTTTATCCAAAGAGTAGTATACTGCAATCCTATTCAAAATAAATATTTTCAATGTTATTCTTCCTCCCAGTGACAGATATATGAATCTCCATTGCCCAATCCATTTTTCAATTTTCCTATCCATAGCAAGTGAGAGATATTGTATCTATTATCCTTCAGATGGTAACCAAGGTATTTTATTCCAATGTCAATGCCATCATATTTATATGGAAATATAACAAAAAAATGATCAAGAGTACAATCATCCACAACATTCTTTAAAAAAAAAGATTTATTTGTGCTCACCTCCATACTTGAAAAAACAAAAACAGATGGAGACAATTTATGAGAAAGTAGAGCATTCATGTACAGTTCATTACCAAAGATAATCACATCATCAACAAAAATAAAATGAGTGATGAAATAAAAAACTTATATATTAATATCATTAGGTCTACCTTCCTCCTTGGCAGTAGGGATCAATCTACTCAAATCCTTCAATAACCAACATAAACATTAGAGGGGATAGAGGGAAGCCTTACCTAAGTCCCTTGTAGCACTTGCAATTTTTTTGATGGAAATCCATTGATTAATAAAACAAAGCAATCATATCTGATACAAACCATCATCCAATCCACAAAAACTAAAGGGACCCCAATTTGAAGAAGGAGTATGAGGAATACCCAAGTTACTTTATCATAGGCCTTGAATAAATCCATTTTAAGGATCAAGGCATCCATATTCTTGGTCTTAATTGAGTGGAGGCACTCTTGAGTAGCGCCAATGACATCCAAAATATGTCTACTATCCAGCAAACCAAATTGTTCCTTAGATATCACCTTTTCCATAATAGCCTTGAGTCCATTTGAGATCATTTTAGTGTTAATTTTGTTAACCAAGTTACACAGGGATATAGGTCTAAAATCAGAAAAAAGAATCTGGTTTATCGCACTTAGGAATGAGGGATATAAATGTATATTTTAATGCTCTTGAAACATATCTTTGAGTCCTGGAATGCTCAACCACTTCCAATAATTCACCACCCAAAAAATAAAAAAAATATGAGAAAAATTCAACAGGCTAACCATCTAGCCTAGGAATTTTATCCTTGGAAGCATGCTTTAGAATATCTTCAATTTCCTATAGGGTGAAAACTTGTCCCATAGACTAACCCTCCTCTTTTGAGAAAAAAGACAAAAAAGTCTTATCACTCTAAGTTGAGAAGTGGTCTCACAATTGCTAAGTTCTTTGAAAAGATTAAAGAAATAGGAACAAGCAAATATTTCTAAGTCACCCTAAGATGGCACCCACATACCATTCTCATAGTTTAAATACCATGTACTATTGAAGTTCCTTCTATAAGTATCATACTTATGAACAAAAATTGTGTTATTAATAATTATCCCCAGAGAATTCCAAATTTCCCTACTCTTCAACCTCTAGTATTTTTCTTCAATTTCCAATATTTTGGCTTTACTAGTTTCCGGGTCATTGATTAAAACCTTATCATCATAAGAAAGGGATCCAAATAAGTTATACTTATATAACCTATCAAGTTTCTCTTCTATGTCTAAGAGTTCTTTAGCAATATTATTTTTTTATCCTTCTCCCTCATAACCACCATCCTTTTCAAACTCTTTAGGTTAAAGAAAAAAATATTCATTGCATCACCCTCAGGGTCTACCTCAATAGTATTCCAATCTTTTTTCTGTAAGTGAAGAAAATCCTCCACCCTTTAGCCACACTTGATTAAACTTAAAAGGAATGTTATAATTAATAGGCTCTTCATCAAATTGTAGGCGTATTGGGAAATGATTAGATATGGAAGAATTAATTACCTAGCATCCGTATTTTCTCAAAGAAGATGCAAGATCCTCAACCATCATTAAATGATTGAGTCACTTACACACAACTACTTTACCTTCCCTCCCATTTTTCCAAGTAGGACAAATTTTACTAGGAACAACGTCAAGGAGATGGTGTCTCTAGAAATATTTATGGAAATAATTTAAAAGAGGATCAAGCCTAATGTTATCCCCCTAATATTAAGAAGCATTCATTATGAAATTAATATCTTCAACAATTATAAGCCTCAAGTCTTGAAGGATTTGGCTAGGTTCTATAGTGTTAGAGAACTATAGTTAGCCTTTATAGGGCACAAAACAAATAATAAATTTTAGGTGTTGGTCAAAACTTTTGATTCTTCCCTCCACGAGTACACCTACATAGGTATGAAAGGACTTTAAGTCAGCAGTAAGGGGGTTCCACAATGTAACCAATCCCCCTGAAATATCAATAGCATTTAAGAAACTAGCCTCCCATTGAGGATATAATTTTAGTAATGTATCACATGCATTAACCCGTAAGAACATAGTTTCCTAGAGAAAAACTATATCAGGTTTAATTTTGTCCAACAATCTCTTGAGGGATCACAACTTTGAGGCACCCACAAAACATTTAACGTTTGAATACATAAGGATCATAAATAACCATTCATATCGGGGGAATCGTCTCTAATGTCCCTATTATTAGAATAAAAAACAACAGTTTTGGTGTTAAGGGAAGCATCTTTCAACTTGCAGGATAAAGGTATATACTCACAATCAATAGAGACAAACAAGCCACCTTTATTTTTATTCTTTGAACGAATAGTGACATTTTAGTGTCTTATAGAGTTTACAGGGATTACTTCATTTTTAGTAGAGGAATAATTCAAGAACATTTGCATAGGGGTTTTGAGGACTATATATTTTCTAGGAGGAAGAACTGTGGAAGATTCCCCATTGTAATGGAATTTCACACTGGAATCCCTATCCTTGGATGTTATGACCCTGTCATTATTCTTGGATGAAGAACCCTTACTAGAGATTCCACCAGATATCCTCAATTCATCTTAATGCTTACAAACAACACCATGAGCGGAAGGATATTCCAAAGAGTTGCCCCCCTTAATGGGTGGAAGTGAACTCAAGACTTCCTCACTATCTAAGGATAGTAAAACCCTACCCTGTCCAAATTTTGAGACCTCATCATCAGTATCCAAAGAAGTATTATTCATACCAGGCATCGAGGGAGAGATAGAACAATCCTTAGGATCATCTGAAAAGTTAGTGTGCTCATGAAGGGCTCTTGTACCCAAAACCTTACCACCAAAAGATCTTAGTTCAATCGAATTTAATCCTTCATATGGCAATAGGGAGGGTGATTTGGAATGACCTCTAATGTAGCCCAAGGAATAATATTTTGGGAAGAACTCGGATAAGGGAAATCCACATAAACTTGTGGAATATCTTCCACTCCATTTTCATTATTGAAGGCTTGATGATCGAATGTATGACCAACATATGGAACAACCCCTGAATCTGAACTATATTCAGACATATCTCCCATCAAGTCCAAAAAAGTATCGAGGAAATTCCCATACATTAACAAAGAGCACACCTAAAAGGGATGTTCTTGTAATCCATCCTCTGCACAAAGACAAAATCCCCCCAGATAACCTCGACTTTCATTGGAAGACCATGGGTAACATCAAAATCCACCAATGAAAAGGCCATATGCTCATCCACATTCAACAATATCTTTTCATCAATGAAAATGAACTTTCTAAAATGATCTACCAAGGCAATAAAAATGTTCTTTGTCCATAGTTGTAATGGGAATCCTGGGAGTAAGAGCCAAAAATGTATTTTAATGATTTGTTCTCTCAATGGATTGAATCTAGTATGCCATCGCCAAATAACCAAGGAACCACTCTCGAAGACCCAAACCTGGATAAAAATTTTAGTGCGTTCTCCTCTGATAAGAACATGAAACATAATCAACCCTTTGACAAAAAATGCATCTTGGTACAATAATCAAGTTCTAGTTGCTAATGTTTTGAAATCTAGTCATTCGTCTCCACCTTGTTCATTCTAGCATACTCAAGTCTCCCTACAAGGTCCCTAAGGGAAAGAATTTATACATGGTTGAGGTTGATTTCCTTTCCAAGCACAAAACTTTCAACATATGATTTAACCTTAAAATCCTTCGATTTTAGTTGATCTTTGGCTTTTAATCCAGATAAATTTAGAGGCTCCAGATGTAGGTCATTTCAGGAATGAATAGGAGGCAAAATTTCAGTAGCATTTGAAGGAGAACGAGAATGTCTATTCTCACCTCCATGTTCCTGGACTCTAACTCATTTACATATATAGGATTCTCTTTAGCATATGGTTTGTCCAAATCAGGAAATCTCAAAGGCCAGTCTCCCATCGATCCATTAGGGTTTACCTTTGATCATTTTCCACTAAGTAAGTCACAATCAAACCCTAATATAAAGTACCACGAATTCTCCCTAGTTCCGACACCACCTCACCTCTAGGGAGGAAGTCCCATCAAGCCGATTGAGGAGAAGGGTTGTCAGGAGGAAAATCCCCTATGGCTGCAAAATATTCGACCCCTTGACATGATGTTTTGAATTTTTGCACGATATGTTGATAGAATCATAAAAAAAACAACCAAGTATATGAGGGAGAGAACCACCATAACCGCCAGATCCAACCAAATATACACCAAACCAAGATGGAGGAGAGATCACCAAAAATAGAAGATAAAAATGGACTACACAAAAAAACCAAAATAGTAAACCAAAATGTCAAATACCACAATTTAACAAGCAAAAACCGCAAAAAAAAACTTCTCAAAATTTTTACCAGGTAAGTTAGATTCAAAGTCAAAATAATTATATATATATATATATTTACTTGCTCATTCTATTATTATCAAGCTCGTAAGTTGATCTTATACCATTAATTATTATTATTCATAGTGAATGGGTTGTGTCATGGTTAAGCTACTTTAGATCAGGGGAGTATGTTGTTTGTTTTAGGATAGAAAGGTCCACTCTTTGGAAAAAGGTTGATATTGGCCAGTGTTATATTCTCAATTTGTAAAAAATGTTTTTTTAAAAGATTTTCCACATGATAACACTCCATGTTTTAGATATTCTCTAAAGGATTTCTTAGTACTCATCAAACCTTCACATCGTTATAAGTTAGATACATTTATGCATCTTTGGAAACATATATAACATTGACGGTATATTTTCTTAAATTAAAGATTGTTTTTAGAAATTATCATGAAGCCCGTGTACGTCCTTTTTTTATTAACTAGTTTTATGAACACCTTTTATTCTCAATATGTAACTTGAAACCACATGGTAACTAAGATGCTCTCTTCCCTTCTATTTTTTTGTATTCTCAATATTTAACTTTGAAACCACATGGTAACTAAGATGCTATCTTCCCTTTTATTTTTGTTTAAAACTTTATTCTAGTTTTCTATGGGATTGTTTTTTAGTTTCATATAGATAATTGGTTGTTTTCTTGGTTACATTGGTGACCTTTGTTGTGTATGTGTTGCCTTTTTTTTTACATAAAACTAAAGAGAGTTACTCTCATTTTCTTTCATAAATTTATCCACTATGATGCAAGAAAGTGATTACCTGTATGTGAATTAAAAGTGAAACAAAAGGCATATTGGATACAATCAAAGATATTGATCAATATTTTTGGGTTTTAGTATTGCAAGAAAATGATTGAACTATGTGCTTTCTAAACTATACTATGATACAATACAGTTCTTGTAATTGATGGTCACTATACTTTCAATTGATGGGAAATATTTTTACAAAAATATATTTTCTATATTCTTAAATTTGTCAAGTTTTTTAAATTATATTCTTACATTTGTCAAAAACTTAAGGTACCCTTTTTTAAAATATTGAAAAGGATCTCAAGAGAAAATGTCAACATTGAATGTTCATTAGGTTAAGGTTGCACACTAACATTTACCATATACCATGGTTTCTAAACTCAATCATCATGTACACTGATAATTTTCTGTTATTTATTGTATTTTAGTTTATTGTTAAAAAAGATTCCCATAAGGAATATGCATATGTTTCAAATTGTGTGTTTCTTGAATGAAAACCTTGAGAGACTACTCCTCTTTTCTGGAATATCTAGATGTAAAGTAGCTCAACTATCAACCAAAATACTAGTTAGTATCCCAATAAGACTCAACCAAACTTGAACCTCAACTAGACTAGAATTGAATACCACATGATGAAAATATTAGTTGGTAACTCAACAAGACTCAACCAAACTTAAACCTCAACTAGACTAGAACCGAATACCTCATGATGAACTTTGTCAAGATGAAATAGTCTATTGAGAGAGAGAGAGAGAGAGAGAGAGAGAGAGAGAGAGAGAGAGAGAGAAAGAGAGAGCGTTTTCTAAGGAAAAGCCTCACAAGAACCCCCTCTTCCTCATAATATATAGATTAAAACAACTACCAACCACAATAGAAATTGGTAACCTAAAGGGGACTCTTGAACTAATTTGAACCTATGACATGCATCCTCCCCATTAACAACATGCTTTGGGAGGATGGTTCAAGTGATTGAGATAACACTTAGCATTATGTGTATATGTAATCCCAAGGGATTAGTTCAACTAGTGGTTTCCAATGTTGTTGCACGTTTGGCTTGTCTCTTGTGAATAATTATCTAGATCAAATCCCCATAGGTTAGGTGCACTAATCTACATCAATTGTTTTACTACGAATTTCATTAATGAATACGGGGAAGCATCCCTTGGATTTTAGCATGAAAATATGTATGTATGGATGTATGTATGTATGTAAATCACATTTTTATTCTTTATGTGTTTTCGCACTTGCATATATAAAGGACTATGTTTCTGTCCTTATCTTAAAAAAATAGGCTATTGGTTCACATAACTACAACATCCCATTTATAAATATTGAAAAAATGATCTCCACCTAAACACATATGATGTTTTAATTCTAAATCAACTATAACTCAAAACGGAGTGTGCATTGCACCTAAAAAAAAACTTCATTGTAATTATTGGTATAATATTTTTTATGAATAAAAATTGCCACACATATTCCTTTAAGCTTCAATGGGAACAAAAAGAAAAATGGGGATAAAAATATATCACCATCTCTTCAATCAAACGAGGTTAGTTATTAAGATCACAAATGATCCTCCTCTCAACTCTTCCAAAACCAAAGTGTCTATGTCTATCTAAATATAACCTTGGACAAATCCCTTTCCTTCATGTTCAATTCCCTACAAAAATTAATAAAAGATAATTCACCAAAGAGGTTTCCACCATCTTCAACTAATTTCCAAGAGGCCATATAGACTATAGAAAGATATTTGATAGTTAAATATTTCCATTCATACATTGAATAACAATACTAGAATCATCATAAATATGTGTTTTATTTACATTTTTTTCTTGGCACATTTAAGGAGTACCATAAATTCAACATGATTACTTGAACCATTTCCCAATCCCGCTTTCAATTTAACAAAATGATCATCATAAGGATATAAAAATTGTCCCTTCTCCACTAAGACCCGTAGGTTTTTGGATAAATACATAAAAATTCAAATTCAAAACCACCACCAAAACCCATTGTATTATCAATATCTATATTCCCAATCAACCTACGATTTTTTGTTTTAATGAAACTAATTCTAACAACAATCATAGCTCACAATTGTGCAATTACTTGAAACATACGTATATGTTTCTTATAAAATAATCTAGGAATTGTTGGCATATTAGACAACCCATATTATAAAGTAGTTCGTAGCCTTCAATTTTTTCAATTCTTTTTACATACTACTTTCTCAAGTGCGACTCCCCTTTATCCCTGGACCATAGATTTTTGGAACCAATGATATGTTTTGTTTTCTACATACTTATTGTTCATATTAAAACTTTATAAACAAGTGATTTATTGTTCCATGATCCCCCCTATGTAGCATGCATATTTGTGGCCCATTCCTATTTATATTCCTTTTGAATGCATCCTAGGTGAGAACCTCATTCTTTATAGCTAACCATATAAATGGGAGAAATGAGTTTCCAAATATTAATTATGTTCACGACATGGGATATATATGATTCGCGTAGGTAGATTAATTCAAGAGGTAGGTTCACTTTTTTTGGTTTTTAAATGTTTTTGCTATAGTTTGGAATAATTTTTATTTTTGGCATTATTTAAATTTTGATTTAACTTGGCTCTTATTAGTTCTGTGTAGGTGATGTCAGTATGGGATTTTGTGTCCCAAGACCCTGCGGCGAGCTGATATAAACGGGCATTGTGATAATTATTAAAAAATGGTTTGTTTGTTTCTTGTGGCGTGATGTTGCCAACTATTAAAAGATGTATAATGCTACGTGGTTGTTTACCAGCGTCTTGAAGATTCAACCTCTGTACCAAGTTTCAATTCAAATCAAAGAGTTATCATGAATGCATTATTCAATCTCCATATACTTTGAATGAGCCCAACATTATGCACTTAACCTTATTATTCATTGCCATGCAGGGAATAATGTAATCAAGTCGTTTTTTACAGTTGTGCCACAAAAATGACTATTTTTTACGCCATAATTTTACATTGAAATTTATTGGATTTCCTAACTTTATAGTATCCACCCTCTTATTGTGGAAAAACACTTTTCTTCTCAATATTTGACATAGCTCAAATTAATTGCAGTGCACTGCAGTCCATGTTTTGTGACACCTGCTCCGGATTGGGATCCATTCCATGGTATTTGACACCTGCTCTAGCGAAACCTCCACTACATGGTTGCTACAATCTAAGATGTCGAAATCGATGGTTTAAGTGGCAATTTGCATGCAAAAACTACCCATCCTGTATCGATTATGTATTTCTTGAATGGTTGTCATTTTTTTTTCCGATTCCTCTAGTCTTCTGAAAAATGTTTGCATCGATTCCTTTGGTCTTCTGAAACATGTTTTCATCGGCGTCAAGCTATTTGTAAACGGTAATGGAGAACATAGTGGACTTGGTGGAATCTGCGCTAAAAAATGGAAGGTTATGATGTCTCTAAGCTTTGCTGAATTCTGGATTTTGTAGAGCTCACATTCTCTCAGGAGGCAGGCTTTGAGAAGCTGCTTGAATTTCTTCTCCTGCATTCTCTTCCACTATCATTTATTCACTCTTCCACCTTAGATTTTTTCAATGTCAAGGATGTCACCTTAGAATGTATAAAGATAAAGGGGATGATTCTAGGGAGTGTAAGAAAGCTTACTCAAGGGTGAGTTCTTTTCAACCTAGGGAGCCCTATCTAAGTCTAAGTAAGGCAGAGTCCTAGATCCAACAGAATTTTTGGTAAGGACATGCTTCCATGTCCATGGCTGCTTTGTCCCGGGTTGTGATAGATCGTTTATGTAAGAGGGTTCTGCAGGAAGCCCTAGAAAACAAGACACTTATTTAAATATAACATAAATCCTCCATTTACTCAATATTTTTTCTTACTCTTCCAAGTCTAACTTGAGGAGATAGATCATCCATATCCTTAATCTATCTTCAACTTTGATTTCGTTGATTATTAGAAGTCATCTCTCAGGATGAAAGTAGTATCTGTATCCTTGGAATCCATGGCTAACATTCTGAAGTGTATTGTTTGGGTTTAAATGAGGAATGCATGTTATTAATGGATACCATTAGCAAGTAACCATCCCTTTCAATCTTCTTTATCGTTTTTATATGTATGAGAATTTTTCAGAGTAATTATTGTGTTTTTTTATATACTATGTTGATGATGGGTCCCTGTTCGCTCTACAAGGGAACTTATCAAATATAGTGGAGGTTAAAATCTAACCTACATACATAGAATTTTTATGGGTATACTCAACTCATTTTTACAAATCTATGGTTTCAGTATCTTCTACCATAATTAGGTGTGAAAATAAATAACTTATTTTACAATATTTGCTTTGCATTATCTTATTCCAACACATTCTCATAAGTTATTTTTTTGTAATTGCTATGCAGGTATTGGAGATTCAAAGTATTATCTCCTCGGTTGGGGATTTTGAGTTGGATCCATAAACTCATAGCTCTAGTTGTGATAGCGCATGACATACTGGGGTTCTAGATTTTATTTTCCGCTTGTTTCTCCATTTAAAGGCATTCAACATGCTCATTGATTTTACCTACCCGGCCTCTATGAAATATTGTTATTGGTAACACCCATCACATAGTTGGGTACCCAGTTGAATTCATGGATCTGATATTTTGTTGACATATGGTCTTTAACTTGTATAATTCATTCTTCTTTTGAAAATTATTTCATGTACCTTGAGGTAGGGTTTTATCTTGGACTATGATTATATTGTCCAAATATTAAGTTATATAAAAGTCTTGTGTATGGCAATCTTGGTTAGTGTTTTTTTTGTTATTACAGAGTACAAATATAAATGATATTATTCTTTTGTTTCATTATAATTCTTTTGTGTTTTAGAAAAATGGGTTTACTTGCCTAGAAATCATGTGACAACACCCAGAGGCGAGCTTTCTAATCTTTGGCATTGATCCACTACTTCAATTGCATCTCAACAAATTGAATTCTAGACCCGACAAAGCCTGACTCTAGTACTGGCTAATGAAGCGTTGCTACAGTTAGAGCTGCCGATGAAACACTCTGTATGCACACATAATTTTGCTCATATTTTGTTGGTGTAGAAGAAACTAGTATCAATTATTTTTACTCAATTAGTTTGTTTACGTTTATTCATTTCTACACAATCATGCAACTAAAACCTTAATTACTAATGCTTGGTCCAGTTCTATTGCTTACACTTTTGTGGGGTTGGGATCCATGATCACCACGGACCCTTTTGTTGTTGTAGTGGAATGGAATTGGGATTATTGGTCACAGTTTTACTGATAAAAAGTGCATGTATTATTCACCTCGATTTAGTGTCAACATTGTCCGCTGACAAAGAGATTATGTTGATAAACAAATCCAATACTTTTTTTTTAAAATCCAAGTGTTTTAACATAAAAAAAATTCCATGTATCTTGTTCAACTTTCCGAGACAATTTGGACATGGGGAAAGACTTTTAATTATTCCCGAATTGGGAAATTTTATTTGAGTTTCAAACACATTGTTTTAGTATAAATCGCAGGAAACGAATGGATTTAGTTGGTTAGGTAGTTCCTAAAATCAACCGCCGTCTCATGTCGTTTTATAATTTTCAATTTTTACTATGATTTGCTTATATACGAGATTGTCATAAAGATTTTATACAAAGTGTGTAATGTGTAATGGTGGCCATTTTTTATGATTTGCTTGTATATGAGATTATCATAAACATTTTGTACAAAGTGTGTAATGTGTAATGTGTAATACTAATGTAACTAAAAACTTAAGAGAAATAAAGATCGCAATAGGTCCAATAATTCAAGGAAATATCAAAATTGCACCAGTGTGTGCTAGGGTTCTGAGTGCCTAGGCGAGCTCGGCTAGGGCTCTGAGTGCCTGTGTGTTGGTTGTAGGCATTCATGGATCCCCCCTGGACCCTTATCCTGAGGGCTTTGACGATCATTTCCAGTGAATTGTAGCTTCATCTCTTCCCTTGTCATCCAGCATTCCTGTTAACTCTCGTTTTGTTAAGAGATCGGAAGTTCTGAATGTCAAGTTATCCTCTATTGTCTAAAAGAGGAAGGTTGTTACCTTATCAAAAAAAGGATTGATAGGTTTGTTCACAGGGTTGTGGCCCTCTCCCAAATTTGCTGAAGCCTGGCTCAATAAAAACTGGAGAGCGCTCATCCAAGGGGACTTCTAGCAAATATTTTGCAGCAAGGGGTACTTTGTCTTCATATTTGAAAAAAAAGAGGACCGATACCTTATCTTCATAAATGGGCCATATTTTATGGGGCCAAGAGGGATGTATCTTAACAAATGGGACCTTTCCTTTGACCCTGAAAAAGACATTCCTAAGGAAGTGTCGGTCTAGGTGAAGCTACCCCATCTCCCTTTACATTGCTAGAATGATGAATATTTTCATGTAATAGGGAACACCCTAGGGAAATATATAGACAAATCAGAGCCAAAATCCCCCATGTTCTCTTATGCAAGGATTTGTGTGGAATTCAACTTGGAGAAAGGGCTTCTCGAAGCCATCAATCTGTCAATAGACGGGTGGAATCACATGCAAACTATGGATTATGAGAATATACCTTTTAAATGTAAGTGTTGCCATGAATATGGGCATTTTGCCAAGTTTTTCCCAAAAAAGCCAGAAAAATCCAACCTTGAGGAGAGCCCTGAAGAAGGATGGAATGTAGCAAGAAAAATAAAGGGAGCAAGAGCAGCTCCAATGCAATCACATATCACTTCGGCAAAGAATGAAGTTGGAAACAAGTTACAAGTGCTAGATGATGAGGAAAAAGAAGAAGGGGAATACGCTGAGGGGGAAGAGACAAATTCCTTCTAGGAGGATGAAATCCAAAAGGAATCACCTCCTCTTGTTTTGGATGAGCAGCTGGTTCAGAGATATCCAAAAGAACTCAAACAGAAGCAAGACCCGAATCCTCTGCAAACAATGAAGATACTTGCACTCGGTCTAAGACAAGGGCAACACCGAAAGAAGTATCAGAAAACTCCAATGAAGAACCAGAGCCATAATAAAAAAAGGGAATGATATCCAATAAAAATATCAGAGAAAAGGAAGCAGCAAGGGAAAGAGCAGTAGGAAAATAGTCCAACCTATACTTTTTGGTAAGAAACCCTTAGGCCAACAAATTTCTTCTTACCCATGAAGAAGAAAAAAAGGAGAAGGAGAGGGCACTACACCAGCATAGAAAATAATGAAGCTGCTCTCTTGGAACTGTTGAGGACTAGGAGGGAATAACAAAATAAAAGTTGTTAAAAGAATAAAATCAATGGAAACCAACTCCATCCTCCTCATCCAAGAGACAAAAAAGGCTACTAAAGACAGTCTTTCATTAATAAAAAAAATTGTCCAAAAGGCAAAGGAAAAGTTTTTAGCACAATAGGGGCTTCAGGAGGTATCCTCACTTGGTGGGACAAGGACAAATTTACAATGTGCACAACAATAGAAAAAAAGAGTTGGCTCTTTGTTGAGCTCGAAGATAAGGAAAACAAGGAAACTCTTTGGGCGGGGAACATTTATGGCCCTATCATCCAGGAATAGAAAGAATCCTTCTGGAATTCCCTAGAAGAACAATGTATAGGGAAAAAATATCTTCCCTGTATAATTGCAGGAGACTTCAATGTTACCATATCATTCAAAGATCGTAGGGGAGGCTCTAAAATCAGAGACCCATTTGGAGAGAGGCTGGAGGACGTGATATCCTTTTGGGGTCTAACAAACATCAATCCAAAAAATGGTAACTTTACATAGAATAACAAAAGGATAGGACCGAGACACATTGCAACTAGACTTGATAGGGTGTTGGTTGTCCCTCACCTCCTAAAGAAATTGGCTATTCCAGAATCTAAGATTCTTTGCTCGGTTGTCTCAGATCATAAACCAATTTTCTTTTTTTCCATCTTCTATAGGGAAGCTGGGAGCTATCCCTTTTCGCTTTAACAATCTCCGGCTGGAGTTGGAAGGAGTCATGGACATCATCTATAACACCCAGAGATGATTTATTCCGGGATCCCCGGCCTACATATGGGAGAAAAAGTTAAAACAAATTAAAATTTCCCTCAAGTAATGTGTTTCAAAGCACTACCACGATCCCAAGATCAGAAAGCTAGAACTTGTCAAGCAGATGGAAACTTTGCAAGGAAGTATGGAGCAAAGAGAAGTAACGAAGGAATTAATGATCCAAGAAATAAAGCTGATTTTTTTTTGCAAACAACTCTCAGGAAGGAAGAGGAAAGCCTAAGGTTGTGATCAAGGAATCTTTGGTTAATCAGCGGAGATCAAAATACCAAATTCTTTCAAAATCAATGCAAAGAAAGGCAATGCAGGAACACAATAAGGGAGCTCAAAAAGGATGACGGAACAACTATTACAAATCAGGTCAAGATCATCAATGAGGTAAGGAGTTTTTTTGAAAATCTTTATAATAATGAAGAGGAAATCTCTCAAGAGGATATGGCTGAAATGGTCAAAGACATTCCCCCTCTTGTTAATCCTGAGGACTTAAAAGTCTTAGGAGCCCCCATCTATGAAGAGGAGATTAAAAAGGACATATGGTCCCTCCACCCAGACAAATCCCCGGTCCAGATGGCTTCTCGATCCGTTTCTATAGAATGTGTTGGAATTTTATAAAAAAAGATCAGGTCCACCTTATTTCATGGATGTCCAAAGGAAGGATGGGAGGGGAAACCAACTCCACCTTCCTGGTCCTAATCCCAAAAGATCCCAACCCAACCAATATAAAGTGTTTCAGGCCTATCTCCCTCTGCAATGATTCCTATAATATTTTCTCCAAAGTTCTATCATGCAAGTTGAAAACTGTTATCCCCTCCTTAATCTCTCCAAACTAGGGAGGTTTCATAGCTGGTCGTCACATAAGTGATAACATCCTCTTAGTTCAAGAAGTAATTCACTCTAGTTTGAAAAAGAGGGAGTCTGGTATGGCTATCAAACTTTATTTAGCCAACGCCTTTGATAAACTAAGACATGATTACATCTTCCTGGTTTTGGAAAAGTTTGGATTCCCTCCTAACTTTGTCAAGAAAATTCAAGCTTGCATAAGCTCCCCCTAGATAGCTCCCCTAATCAATGGAAGGCCCTCTAATTTATTCAAATCCAAAAGAGGGATCAGGCAGGGCTGCCCTCTATCCCCATTCCTTTATATTTTAGTGGCATATTCTCTGAGTAGAAGACTCAACATACTGCTTGAGGAAGGAAAGATCCCATGACTCACATTCAAAGCAAGGATACAACCCATTAACCATGTGCTCTTTGCTGACGACTCCATTTTGCTGGGGACGGCATCCTCTCAGATCTCTAGGATTTTCCAGCAGTCTCTTAATTTATTCCTTCTCTCCTAGGGTAGCAAGGAGAATTTGGATAAATGTCAAATATACAGGTGGCACAGTAATGTCAACACCCTCAGAGATATTTCCCAAATCCTTTACATTAAATTCAATCTCGAATAGACACACTTCAACTACCTGGGGATACCAATTACCAAAAAATATTTCTCGTCGCCCATGTGGAGACCAGTCATACAAAAAATAAAAAAACAAGATTCTTTTTCTGGGTTCACGTTGGCTCAATATTGCAGGGAAAATCACTCTCATTCAATGAATTTTTTCTGCCTACCCCATTTATATCAGCTCAATTATACTCACCCCCAAGATGATCACAAACAACATAAGCATGGAAATAAGAAATTTCCTTTGGAAGGGAGGTAAAGTTCAAACAAAAAAATTCCACCTTGTTAAATGGGAAGTGGTTAAGCCCCCAAAACTTAGCAGGGGATTGGGCATAAGAGATCCAGAGCAGATGAATAAAGCGCTTGGATCCAAAATAGCATGGAGAATGGTTTCAGGAACTAGGGACTGGTGGAAAGAGGTTATCAGAAAAAAAAATATCAGGAAGCCACGCTCCACAATTCTCAATGATCATTGGGATGGGAAAGGCACTTCTATCTGGAAGCTCTGTAAATATTCTTTGAAGTTAATTCAAACCATTTACTATTGGATTCCTGGTAATGGTAAGAAGATCAAGGTTTAGGGCAACGGAATTCTTGGTAATCCCCCTTTATCTTCTCTTCTCCACATGGAGGATCTTTCCAAATGGGTCATCGACAATGGATTAGTGACTCTTTATGATCTTTACACCTGGAATCGAAAAGGAAATTGGACTGGATGGAAACTGTTGCATCCTCCTGATAATTTAAGACATGTTGCTGATCTTTTGCTTCCCCTACTCCACGGTATGGACCCCATTAGCAAAAGCTCAAGAGATTCCATTAGATGGGGCAGCAATGGAAATTATATTGTCAAAGAAGGATACAAAATTCTACAAACAAATATGATCATATCTTCAGCAAATCTCTGAAAAAGGTTTGGAACCCAGATTGCATTCCAAAAGTCAATTGTTTTCTATGGTTGTTAATACATAATAAACTTCTAATTGCATATAATCTCATTAAAAGAGGTATAGAAGGCCCCTCCCGATTCTCCCTCTGTAATTCAGATTCAAAAACCGCCACACGTCTCTTTCTCCAATGCAAAGTCGCTCTACAAGTCTAGAGGACCATCTTGAACCAGTTTGTGTTGTTTTCAAACCCCTAGGTTCCCTCGAACAACTTCTAATAGTATGGAATAGACAATATCCTAGAACTCTCAGGAAAAAACCCATCTTAAAGAGGTTGTGGAATGCCATTCCTAAAAATATATGTTGGCAGATCTGGTTAGCAAGGAATAGATCAATCTTCAAAGGAGAGAAGGTTGTCATAAGTAAGATAGTTGCAAAGATAATTGGAATGATGGAAGACAAATTAGCAACAAGAGGATTGGGATTCCCAGATGAAGAGGGAATCCCAGCACAAGTGTCCAAATGGTGCAGCATTTTCTTCCATAGGAGTTCCGCTCAGACCAAAATATATCATTCTGTGCATCCCTGGGAGATAAGGAAAAACTATGAGGATCTTTTACGATGGATCAAAGAGCAGAATTCCCAGCACAAGTGTCCAAATGGTGCAGCATTTTCTTCCATAGGAGTTCCGCTCAGACCAAAATATATCATTCCATGCATCCCTGGGAGATAAGGAAAAACTATGAAGATCTTTTACGATGGATCAAAGAGCAGAATTCCTACTCTTTATTCTTTGATGGTGCCTCAAAAGGAAATCCAGGAGAGGCTGGTGTGAGGGGGGCTTATTTTGAATCCAAGAGGACAAACAATAAAATATTTTGCTTGGGGTTTGGGGAGCAAGACTAATAATGAGGCCGAGTGGCTAGCTCTCTTCCAAGGATTGGAGATGATAGATACAAGAACCATCACTGGGCTGCTCATCTTTGGGGATTCTCGCCAAGTGATTCTCAAAATGAAAATAAGTTATTTCATGTCCCCACCCTTCTACCAGAGAGGGAACGCGACCACGGTGCTATCTAATTCGAACAATATAAGCCCCATGAACATAATTATGAATTTGCATTGAACTTAAAACATACATAGATGCATGAATTATTAACATACAATGGAAGAAAAAATACATTCAATTCAACACATTAATATGTTCATCATATTTATAAAACAAATACAATTGAAAGGATTTAAACACAAGAGATACTTATCTTATGAATAAGATTCCCTGCAACTAGTTATGTCACTGCAAAGTTCCACCCAACCATAGGCCAGTGTGCTCCTTACTATCTCAACATGACTGCCACCCCCGAGCTGGGCATGATTTCCATAGGGAACTAGAGGACACATACTTACACACATCAAGGCCAAACACCCACATTCAAGCCAATAACCACATCCAAACATAGTCAGCCCACTAATAGGTGGATTCTTGGACTTACTCCGCCAAACCAACACAGGGATGCACTACACAGCAAAATACACAATTCTAGGTTGAGGGGAACCGTTTTGGAAACAAAACGAATTGCCAATATGGGTGAAAACAATCGCCTAATAACAATTCGATTCCCATGGACATTTTGGCCCTAACGTGGCCAAAACAGACTCAACAACACCCAATAAATCATGGGTCTCTCCTCCCACTCGCTGGGCATTACCAAAAATGATTTCCAGGTTGGAAAACAATGGGGAAATGCATCCATATCATGGGGGAGGAAACCCACCCAGTGATCATTACCAAAAACGAATTATCAGCCTGGGTAACTGGAAGAAAAATGTTTCCCACGTGAGGGAAAACACACAACAAAACCAAAAGCATGAGGAAGCTCAACCACGTGAGCGCATGAAGAAAAATGCCCCAGAGCTCTCGAAAACGCATGAGGAAGAGAGGATTCGAATGAATGATGGAATGGTCAGGCATTTTTAGGTTTTTACTTGCCCAAGAATTCAAAACACGTTTTCCAAAATCTGATGGCTTCTCCAATTCGAATTTTGGACTACCATACTCTTCCCATCCCAAGCATTAACTAACTCAACCACTTTTGGATGACAGGGCACAAAATACAAATTGGGTAGTTTACCACTTTATGGGTTTGAATATCCCCCCCATTCCTTGTGAAATCATTCCCCCATCTCTTTAATATTGCATTGGCATAGCTAGTAGTGGGTATTTTATTAATTGCATAGTTACATGATGTAGAAAATTATATTGTTCTGTCGGCTAGCACGATGACCATCGTCATCGATTTTAATTGCTGAAACGCAGAAGACTAAATCCATGGAGGGGCCTTTTCCTTGAGCTCCACACCATGATTTATTAACGCTATTTACATCATTTATAATTTAATGCAATTGGGGTTGAAACCTAGGTATTACAATCCCCTCCCCCTTCAACAGCACTATCCTCAGTGCTCATCAAAACTAAACAAAATGGTACCTTGGCACTACCTTAATGCTTTGCAAAATTAAACAAAAATTGATGTGCTAATCGTATGGAATCCTCCAGCTCCCATGTAGCCTCATCAGGATCATGGTGATCCTTCTACATATTTCACTTGTCCAATGGTACGATCTGGAACTCCTCCTTGGTCCCACTACACAGTTGTCCTGCATACGGACTCCTCCAAGTCCTTGATTGCATGCATCAATACACACCACCGAATCTTTTTTCGGTCCTAGAGAATCCTTCTCCGCATCTTGGAACATAACCAATGTATTTTGCAATCCAGCAATACCTATGCTCAAGCCCCAAGCAATGACTCAATTCCCATGTAAGATTCACAAGGTTTTTCAAAAGTCATGGATGAATCACACACACATGTATATCGACATAAAATCAATAAGAAGTTGCCAAGTGAACCAAATACTTATCTTGCATAATTATCTTCTTTTGGTTCCACAGGTGTTCGACTGGGCTTAATACAACCATGGCACTCACAACCCTGCCCCACCTCACACCTGGGTGTGCATAAAAGGGTAGCCAAATTTTTGCAAGCCTCAGATCACCCAAAAATATCTTTTAGTTGAGATCTTGACAGCTCTGCTTTAGAGCCTAAAAATCCTTCTATGTTCTCACCAAGCTCAGCACTTCCTTTCTAGACACCACAACAATTGATTCACATGTCAGATTCATTCATATAAGGTGCAATCTATAACAATATTTTCAAAACCATGGCTGCATCATATGCTCATGTATATTTACAAGAATTAACAACAACAACAGTTTGATAAGTAAACCAAATACTTATCTGTATAACATATCTCAACCGAGATCTGGTAGCCCTGTGTTAGAGCCCAACACCTCTCTGGGTGCTTAATGGAAGATCTGCTTAAGGCTCTACACTTCCTCTCAGTGCTTACCAATGCTCCGTCATTATCTATGTATCATCTCTCGACCAAGATTGGGTAGCTTTGCTCCATATCCTAACACCTCTTTGGGTGCTTAATGTCAGCTCTGGCATAAGATCCTAGCACCTCCTCTAGTGCTCACCAAGCTCAAGGAATTCCTTTCCAGACAACAAAATGAATCAACTCACTAGTCAAATTTATTTCTATAAGATGCAGCCTTTAACAAGATTTTTCGAAAATCCAGACCGTATCATATGCATATGAATAATCACAGAAATCAACAAGGATTTGCAAAGTAATCAAATACTTGTCTATGTATAATCTCTCAACTGAGATCTAGTTATCCCCGCTTCAGAGCCTAACACCTCCTTGGGTGCTTAATGACAACTCTTGGCTTAAGGGCCTAACACCTCCTCCAAGTGCTTACCAATGCTTAGGTGCTTCCCTTCCAGACATCATAATACCTAGGGGTTATTCTTTTCACGGAGCCCCCACTCGCATGATAGTCCCATTACGACATGAATGTGTGCGGAGAGAAGTCTAACCGGATGTCTTACACCCTGAGCGTCCCCAGTGATTCATATCAGTGCCTAGCTAGCAGGGGGGTGGAGCTATGTACTCTCGTACATCCTTCCAAAGGAGTCATCTTTCTCAAATGCATCCTCCCGAGATCTATGTACTCTAGGGCAGACCACCATCATCTCACCTATGTTACATACAAGCATGCAGTTTATAAGAGATGCCATTATAAAAATAATTGCAATTATAGGTTTTTCAAACCTATCCCAAACACATCCCTCCAAGAAGCTATGTATCCAAGTACATCCTTTTGAGGATCCATGTATGTCCAGTACATATTTTCATCATCTTACCTATGTTGCTAATCCGTCGGATCTCAACTTATGTGCATTAAAAAGTTTAATGAATGCGTTTAATCAGTTTTACTTAATTCCTGGAATAGCATTAACCTCAATTGAATGCTTAGAAACAGAAATGAACAGCAAACTGAGACAGGAATGAGAAACCGAAATGAGAATAGCAAAACTAGTAAACAGATATAAAAAGAAACACAGAATAAGAGAGTCACAAACAGAAGTTGATAACGGAGTTCACCCCCTTCACTGGGCTACTTCTCCAGGTCCCTCTCCAATGGGTACCGATCCAATTAATCTCTTTAAAATGGTACACAAATGGTTCTGGAATCAACTTCAGCAACTGTAAATAGAATGTTGTACGAAGTCTTTAAGACCTCTCTTGAAAATTACAAAATGTCCTTCAGAAGGCAAAGAAAACCAATTATAACAGAGAATGGTCGACTTCAAAAAGAAACATCATCCGGACATTTCACAGCGAAGCTCTTCTCAGAAAAACGATGCTCTGTGCTCTAACCATCTGAATCTCTCCTCCCCGAAAATGTGGCCAGAATCCTCTATTTAAGCGTTCAGTTGGAGGACAAGAAACCGGATCCATTCCCCCGCTAGAGCTGTTATCTTCTTTATTATTGTTACAACAATATGCTAAACTGAACCATGCAATCCTGCCAAATTGCTACACAAGCGTTATGTTACCACGACGTTCCATATCCCCGAACCGTTGCAACTAACTCCACGTACATGTTGACTCACAACACGTGGCAATGATCGCCACGCACAGGTGTTGCACCATACTAAACCGCGCACCAAATGCAAACCGCGTAACCATTTGATGTCACCACTACTCCACAACTGTCGCAGCATCTGTGATACATACATGTGTCGCAGCAACGCGGTATATATGTCGCAGCGAACCATGATCGCACACCCTTATCTAGCCATCAGCAGTGTCATTTAACCGTGCATAAGACCTCTAGAGGGTATATACTTGACCCCGCGAACCATTTGACATTCCATCCGATGGTGCGCAAACTGCGCGGCCCATGCGATAACTGCGCGCCATGCAATAACTGCGTGCCATGCGATAACTGCGCGGCCCATGCGATAACCGCGCATCCCATGCGATAACCGCCAAACTTAGTCCTCGCACTATGTTTAACATATGAGTAAAAAACATATGATTAATAACTATTGTACCATATTGGATCAGTGTAAATTTTTGAAGATGAATAATCCACCGGATCATTCCTCCCCATTGGAGAGCTTTTGGACCACCAAAAGCTTGAATCATTCTGTGAGTAAGTGAGGGTATAGCTCCCTCACCTTTCCAATCTCCATCCATCTTGCTTTGCTAGGATGCATGCCTTTAAGCCCCACTCAAAGGTACTCAGCATTCCCCCTTCATGAAGTCCTTACATTTCTGTGAAGAATAACATCATCCTGCAACTCTTTCATGTATTCAGGTACCATATCATCAACTGAAGGAATCTGTATGTTAGTTTCCTCATCCATGATCATAGGAGGCTCATATAGTTTAAGATTCTCAACATTGATAACTGAATAAATTTGCATGTATGGAGGTAAATTCAAGCGAAAAGCATTAGTGACGATCTTTTCCAAGATCTCAAAAGGACCATACCTGATAGGCTTAAGCTTTTTACCTTCACCTTTCATTCT
Source organism: Pseudotsuga menziesii (assembly GCA_001517045.1). Classification (NCBI taxonomy): domain Eukaryota; kingdom Viridiplantae; phylum Streptophyta; class Pinopsida; order Pinales; family Pinaceae; genus Pseudotsuga; species Pseudotsuga menziesii. Next base: position 519,956 of record LPNX010258116.1, read on the forward strand.
TTCTTTGGTGATATGTAACCAAACTCTGTCACCAACCTGAAATTGATGATCAACTCGATGCTTGTCATGCCTGGCTTTTCTCCAACTGTTCCTGAACTGCCTGCTGCACCACTTGGATTCTCTGAATGAATCTTAGAGATTTATCTGCATCATGATGTCCATCCACTGCATCTTTGCCAAAAGAAAAGTCCATCGGTGCTTTTGGCAGATAACCAAAACAAGTTTCAAAAGGAGATCTTTTCGTGGAAGAATGAACCGCATGATTGTCTGCATGCTGTATATATTGCAACTGCTCATCCCAAAGTTTAGGATGTTTACTACAATATCCTCTGAGCAGCTGAACCACTGTCCTGTTCACTACCTCTGTTTTCCCATCTGTCTATGGATTAAAGGTTGTACTTTTCTTAAGTTTAGTATCCATAAGCTCCCATAAAGTTGACCAGAATTCTCCCAAGAACTGGGAATCCCGATCAAATACAATAGACATGGGTAGCCCAAAATGTTCCCAAACATTCTGAAAGAATAGCTGAGCTGTTTGTTCAGTAGTGATCTGTTTGCTACATGGCATTAAGATACACATTTTGCTGAATCTGTTCACAACAACATATAGGTAATCATGCCCTTTTCTAGACATAGGTAGTCCTCCTACAAAGTCCATAGAAATGCTTTCCTAGGTATGAGAAGAAACTGGAAGAGGTGTGTACAAACCCAATTTCCTATTGCTAGGCTTACTCGTTGCACACATAACACAACCTCTTATGTATTTAGCTACAGTTTCTTGCATCTGAGGCCAATAATAGTGATTCTGCAATACAGACAATGTTTTACTTACACCAAAATGTCCTGCAATCAGTGAACTATGTGCTTCTTGGATCACATGCACTCTCTCTTTCTCTGGAATACAGAGTTTACCGAGATGATACAGGAGTTGATTATGCACATAATAGTTCTCTTCCTGTTTACCATGTATTAGTGATGCATATACTTTCTTAAAATCTTTATCTTCTGCATACTGTTCAATATAACTTTCATGTGTTAATCAACTGTTCTGAAGAATGATTGAAGCATTCATAGGTGGCCTTGACAATATGTCTGCTACTTTATTATGAATTCCCTTTTTGTATCTAATTATGAGATGAAACTGTTGCAAGAACCCCATCCATCTTAAATGCCTACTTTGTTGTACTTTAGTTTGAGATTGCAAATATTGAAGTGGCTGATGATCAGTATGTATGAATGTTTCTTTTCCCATGATATAATGTTTCCACTTCTTCACACTCTGTAATAAAGCATACAACTCTTTGTCATAAGTTGGATAGTTACTTACCGCAGTAGAGAATGTTTTTGAATGGTAACATACTGGCTTCCTCCCTTGCATCAAAATGGCTCCCATGGCAAACCCGTTGGCATCGGTCTCGATCTCAAATGGCTGCTGCAAATCTAGAAACGTTAGAACTGGTGCGGTGCTAATCCTTTCCTTCAAAGTGTTGAAGGCTCTCTGATGCTTGCCTCCCCATTGGAAAATTTCCTTAATGCTTGTCAACGCATGTAATGGAGCAGCAATGGAAGAAAACCCATAAATGAATTTTCTCCAATACTGAACCGCACCCAAAAAACTTCTGATTTCAGTAACGGTGTTAGGCCGTGGCCAGTTTACAATGATAGCAACCTTGGCTGGGTCCACTCGCAGGTGGCCTCCACCAATAATATGGCCCAGATATACTAAAGAAGTTTTAGCAAACTCACATTTAGACATTTTCACATAAAGCTTCTCCTTCTGCAATACATCTAAAATTTTCTTCACATGTACAATATGTTCCTCCCAGGTTTTGCTAAACACCAGGATATCATCCAGATATACAATTACAAAATCATCAATGAATGAATGAAAGACATCATTCATGACCCGCATGAAAGTAGCAGGTGCGTTACAGAGCCCGAAAAGTATCACAAGCCATTCATACAAACCCTGTTTTGTTTTAAACGTTGTTTTCCAGGCATCATTTTCAGCAACACGGATTTGATGATACCCACTACGCAGATCCAATTTTGTAAAGTAAGTTGCATGTTTCAACTGATCAAGCAAATCATCAATGCGAGGAAGAGGATACTTGTTTTTAATGGTGATTTTGTTAAGGGCCCTATAGTCGATGCACATCCTCCAAGACCCATCCTTCTTCGGAACCAAGACTATAGGAGAGCCACAAGGAGAAGTGTTGGGCCGGATGACCCCCTTCTCAATCAGCTCCTGAACCTGCTTCTTGATTTCCTCATTCTGCATTACAGATATCCGATACATAGCTATGTTCGGGAGTGGCACATCCTGCTGCAAATATATCTCATGCTGAATCTCTCTCTTTGGTGGTAACCCTTTCGGATATTGAAACAAATCATCATACTCAGAAATGATTTTAATCAATTCAGATTTATGCTTAGGGTCACACTCTTCAAAATATTTAGAGATCTCATCATTTTTCACCTTAACCATCATTAACACAAAATTCTTACTAGCATTTACCAGCCTCTTCATTTGTCCTGCAGAAACTATTGCTAGATTTTTTTTTGTCTTATGTGCTCGTACAATATATTCTACACCATCTTTAAAAAGATGATACTTATTCTGCTCTCTATAAAAGACTGCTTTCCGGTCATACAAATATGGACTCCCAATTACAATTCCAAAAATGTCAAGTGGTACTACATCTAGTTCTACCTCATCCATGAACTTTTCAGTGATTGCAAATTTCAAAACACATTTCTTTGTAACTTGTAATTGTGTATCATTAGTAACCCAACCAAGATGATAGGGTTTTTCATGAGGCATAGTAACTAAATGCAATTTATTAACCACTTCTTCTGATATCAGATTTACTTGTGAACCACTATCAAACAATGTATCAATCTTTGTGTGATTTGCAATGACACGAACATGAAACAGCGCACTTCTATTTTTATCATTTTGCTTAGAAGTAGATGGCAGATTTGTACTTGCACTAGAACTTGATTTTGCATCAATGGGAAGTGAGATACCTTTATTCCTACCCTGGATGCCGACAGCTGCAACCTTTGTTTCATCACCTGAGTCGGATCCCAAGTCTTGAATAACTGCTGCAGTATCTTTTGCTTTGCCTTTATCTTTGTTTCCTCCATACTTCTTTGGCCTTAACTCCGGATGAAGTTTCCAACACTTAGAGACATCATGTCCCTTCTGACAATTCGAACATGTAGGCTTTTCACCCTCTTTCTTAACAATAGCCATCTTCTTTTGTCCCTTATGTTTTCCTTTCAATTTGTTGTCAAATTTAAAGGATTTCTTCACAAAAGTATCATTAGCATGCTTACCCCTAGCTTCTAAATGTGTAGCTTGAACACATACCTCATCCAAATTACTGGGGTTAAACATCAACAAAGTATGCTTCAAATAAGAATGCATGCCACCAATGTAATTAAGAAGAGTTTCCTGTGTATCTAATGAAACATTCAATGCAATAGCCCTCTTTCTAAATTCATGAGTATATTCCTGAATGCTTTGTCCTTTAGCTTGTTTAAAAGTTTTCCAGCTCATTATTAATTGCTGCATGTGACCTAAAGGATAAAATTGCTTCCTTAATACTTCAATGATTTCATTCCAAACTGAAATAATTTTACCGTTCTTTCGAAGATCTTGCTGAATCTTGCTCTCCCACCAAGTAAGAGCCATTCCACTCATTCTCAAAGTGGCCAATTGAATCCTAGAAGGGTCATCAGTAATGCCCTGCACCCTACAATATTATACTTCAAGTTGCTTGATCCAATTGTCTAACTTTTCAGCATCTAAATCTCCATTATAAATTGGTAACTCAAACTTTACATCCAATTTGAAATAAGGCATATTAGGATTTGCATTATTTGAGTGAGAAGTATGAGAAGAAGAGAAAGTTTGATTAGTTTCAGGAGGATCACCATCACCTCCTACTCCTTTACCTTTTTCTTCCTTCTTTACTTCTGCATCTTTGGATGAAGATCCTTCTTCTTTCTTCTTCCTTTCTGCTCGCTCATCGAGTAGAATTTCCATCATGGCTTTCATGCTGATAAAAGCTCCAAAAAATTAGTTTCAAAAATAACAGGTTTTTCCCATTCTGTATGTCCTTCTTCTTCCCCTCGTGGAGAAGACATGGTTCTTGAGAATGTTCTCCTTGAGCCAATCTCAGGAGCTCCTTCAATTAATTCTCCTTCACCAAGCTTTAACCTAGACCTGGTAAGCATTCACAAACTTGCACAAGCAGTTAACCTGCGCTGATACCATAACATGATCCGTCGGATCTCAACTTATGTGCATTAAAAAGTTTAATGAATGCGTTTAATTAGTTTTACTTAATTCCTAGAATAGCATTAACCTCAATTGAATGCTTAGAAACATAAATGAAGCAAACTGAGACAGGAATGAGAAACCGAAATGAGAACAGAAAAACTGGTAAACAGATATAAAAAGAAACACAGAATCAGAGAGTCACAAACAGAAGTTGATAACAGAGTTCACCCCCTTCACTGGGATATGTCTCTGGGTCCCTCTCCAATGGGTACCGATCCAATTAATCTCTTTAAAATGGTACAAAAATGGTTCTGGAATCAAATTCAGCAACTGTAAACAGAATGATGTACTAAGTCTTTAAGACCTCTCTTGAAAATTACAAAATGGCCTTCAGAAGGCAAAGAAAACCAATTATAACAGAGAATGGTCGACTTCAAAAAGAAACAGCATCCGAACATTTCACAGCGAAGCTCTTCACAGAAAAACGATGCTCTGTGCTCTAACCATCTGAATCTCTCCTCCCCAGAAATGTGGCCAGAATCCTCTATTTAAGCGTTCAGTCAGAGGACAAGTAACCGGTTCCATTCCCCCGCTACAGTTGTTATCTTCTTTATTATTGTTAGAACCATATACTAAACTAAACCATGCAATCCCGCCAAATCATTGCAAAAGCATTATGCTACCACGACATTCCATATCCCTGAACCGTTGCAACTAACTCCACGCACATGTTGACTCACAACACGTGGCAATGACCGCCACGCATAGGTGTTGCACCATACTAAACTGCGCACCAAATGAAAACCGCATAACCGTTTGATGTCACCACTACTCCACAACTGTCGCAACATATAACTGTCGCAGCATCTGCGATACATACATGTGTCGCAGCAACGCGGTATATATGTCGCAGTGAACCATGATCGCGCACCCTTATCTAGCCCTTAGCAGTGTCATTTAACCATGCACAAGACCTCTAGAGGGTATATACTTGACCCCGCGAACCATTCGACATTCCATCCGACGGTGCGCAAACTGCGCGGCCCATGCTATAACTGCGTGCCATGCGATAACTGTGCGCCATGCGATAACTACGCGCCATGCGATAACTGTGCGGCCCATGCGATAACCACACAGCCCATGCGATAACCGCCAAGTTTAGTCCTCGCACTATGTTTAGCATATGAGTAAAAAACATATGATTAATAACTATTGTACCATATTGGATCAGTGTAAATTTTTGAAGATGAATAATCCACCGGATCAGTTGCATACAAGCATGCAATTTATATGAGATGTCACTATAAAAATAATTGCAATTATGGGTTTTCAAACCTATTCCAGGCACATCCCTTTGAGAAGCTATGTATCCAAGTACATCCTTCCGAGGAGCGATGTACAACCAGTACATGTTTTCATCATCTCACCTGCGTTACATACAAGCATGCAGTTCATATGAGATGTCATCATAAAAATTTAATCATAGATTTTGAAATCTATTTCATGCCTAGATACATTTCCAATTATCAAATGATTAATAACATTGATAGTCAAATCCAAAATTTGAATTCGCAATTTTGCTTCCCATAGAAAATTGTATTTTGGAATCATGAGATCGTCCTCATATTGTTTGGCTTTTTCAAGTGGGGAGTACTCATCCCTAACTTACACACGCTTTCCAAAACCTAGACATTCACATACAACATGTCATCTTGACACCATTTTAGATTATCCAAATAGTTAATAATATTCGATTAACAATGAAATTTAAAATCTGAAGTTCAAAATCTATTATGTTCAAAAGTTAGATTTCAGTCGTGAGATCCTTCTCATAGCACATGGAATTTTCCTTCCTTGGTTGCAGTGAGTACAACTAGATTGCTTTGCTTCAGTCATTCTACCTGCAGTCTTCAGGAAAGGACATTTCCTCACGGAACTACAAGTTCACATGCAGGCTTCCTCGGCATATACATAGACTCAAATTTACCTACAAAATATCCTTCAGTGAACCTCCTGCGGTATCCTTCAAGTCCCACAAAAGATCATAGATCTATTAACTTTCTTGGAGCAGCCCAACTCATAATGGCCTCAATCTTTTTAGGGTCTACAGATATTCCTTTATCTGAGATAATGTGACCAAAATGATGAATTCCATATTCGTAGAAGTCATAGTTGCTCAACCTTGCATACAGCTGATGCTTCCTGAGAAATTTTAAAACCAGCCGCAACTGTTCCACATGTTTTTCCTCATCCTTTGAATAAGTAAGAATTTCATCAAGGAAAACGAGAACAAAATTTCTCAAGTGCCTGCTGAAAATATTATTCCTATGGAATATAAACGTAGCTGGTGCATTTGTGAACCCAAATGGTACCACTACAAACTCATAATATCCATACCTTTCTCCAAAGGTTTCTTTGTGAACATATTCATCCTTAATCCTTACCTGTTGGTCACCAGACCTTAATTCAATCTTGGAAAACACCTTCGCTCCTCTCATTTGATCAAAGAGGTCATCAATCCTAGGAAAAGGATACTTGTCCTTCACAGTGACTTTGCTCAGCTACCCATAATCAATACACAACCATAATGTACTGTCTTTCTTAAACATAAATGGTGTTCCCCAAGGAGACACACTTGGTCTAAGGTACTTCTTTTCCAACAACTCTTGTATCTACATCCTCATCTCTAGCAGTTCTAGTTTGTTCATCCTACAGGATGTCTGGGACACTAGTGCTGCTCTAGGCACAAGCTCAAAGGTAAAATTAATGTCACTCCTTGGAGGAAGCCTTGGAATTTCATCAGGAAGAACATTCCTGAATTCCTGTAGCATATGAAATCCCTCCAACCTAGGAGTATCATACTTTGTTGCCTCCAAAACATGAGCTGCATACACTCTGCAACCTTTCCCATAGAACTTCTTGAGTTGTATTGCTGAAGACTTCCTTCCATAGATCACTTTTGGAATTCCTTTCACAACCCTTAAGTTTCCTTCTTCATCCAAGAACTCAAAAGTATTATTGTAACAATAAAGCTTTACTCTATGTGCTTCCAACCATTCCATTCCAATGAGGACATCATATGATCCAAGTGGCAGAACATTCAGATCTGCACAGGTGAGTAACCCATCCTTGACCAATGGACATTTCATTACCACCTCACTGACATCCTTCTGGATTCTAGTGGCTAGTTGGACTAACCACGATATTCTATGTTTGATTTCTTCAAAGTGCACATCTCAACTAGTCCAGGGATGATATAGCCGTGAGTTGATCCAGTGTCGATAAAAAAAAAACAATATTCTCAACAATCTCACCCTAAACTTCCACAACAATTGAGTTATGACCGTCCTAGTGGTATTCTAAGACTGCACAGATTTTAGGAATGATCCCTACTTCCTGACCCTCAGTTTCAGCTTCTTGGGTGCTAGGTATTTGACCATCATTCCTATTCACAAGTGGAAAATTCCTGCGCAGATGGGGTCCTTCACATCCCCAACATTTGAGTGATTCCTTTAGCTTTTCCCTCATCATTCTGGATGGCTCAATCACACATTGTGATGGCTGCCTTTGCTGCTTCATGAGGTGAGGAGGCTTAAAACCTTTCTTCCTTGGGTTAAGCTTCTCATTCTTCTCGTGAGAATTTCTCCTACTCCCTTCTCTCTCTTTCAACTGATGCCCAAATTTTATCTGCCTTTGGAGATTTACCAAAATCCAAGCATGGTTGTAGTCAATTGGTTTTTCTGTACCAAATCCCTGACCAACCTCTTATTTTCTTCTTTGCAATCCCGCAACTCTGCCCTTGGGATTCTTATGGTAGCTGCAGCATCTGGGGAACTCTCTTGTTCCCTCTTCCCAACAAATTCAGTTCCATGATCTTGGACATTGTAATATGTCCTTACATACCCTTCCCCATGTGGACAAACCCGGTGCAAATGGGGTCCTCCACATCTCCAGCAATGGAGTGGATTTCTTCCCTCTTGTGGGTCTCTTGGATTTTTCCCCATAGCATCTTTCCCATTCCCATAGGGATCCTGTGCATCATCCATGCTATTAATTTTCTTGGTGTTGATCTTCTTTTAACTCCTTGGTCGTACTAAGATCAAATCTTCAATCTATGCTATGATTCTGCAAATTGTGTTAACAACATCATTTGATAGTCAATCTCATAAATTCAAACAATTACTTACCAATTGCTTTTTGCAAGCATGAACGGTCAATGTGCCTCTCGTCGGGTTGGCTAAGTTTATCAATTCTACTAATTAGCACTCCTTCTTGTTGTAGTTTCCTTTCTACAATGATGACTATCTCAGGGGGCGATGGAGGTCAAGGGGGAGAGGGAAGCGCCCTCTTTTTTTTTTGTAAATATTTTTTTATTTGCGCAATCTGGCGCATAAGATCGCTTCCATTTTTCATCTTTCTGGCCCCTGCCACTACTACATTTCGATGCAAAATCCGACAGTTACTTCCGAAGGCGCGTGGATTTTTTCTTTTAAACCTACCAAAAATTACAAAGTTAATTTTTTTTTTTAAATTGTGGTTATAAGCGTCGCTTAAGCGACAACTAGGCTCATAAGCGTCGCTTAAGCGACGACGCATAATATGTTTCTAAAGGGTATATGGCACATTATTGAAGACATTCATTGGATCCAATATATATGCCACTTTAAGTTCTTTCCAATTATCTTCTAGATGCATTTGTATCTTTCTCAATTTAACAAATATGTTTCTAAAGAGCATATGACACATTATTGAACACATGCATTGGATCCACAAGTTCTTTCCAATGTGGGAGATTGTAGATTTTGGAAGACATCTTCATGCCTTTTGGCATGTGATAAATAGGAATTTTGAAGTCATTATATTGTTGTCAATATTAGATAGGTCTCCATTGAACATATCCTTTTAGATTGATTCCATGTAAGATTTTTAATCTTATTTAGCCAATCTACTAGCATCATGATTCAAGGAGGGAGTCTTACCTCGATCTATTCATTAAAATATCTCTTTGATTGAAAAAATGATGACCTGGTTGCAAACACTTCATGTGCCCTTCATAGAAACACTTATGAAAATTTTTAGAATACTTGGAAAATATTTCCTTGCCATAGCATGGGCAAGTGGATAATACTTTTGTGTTTATTCCCGAACCATAAAAGTAAGAAACATATACATGATGCATAATTTTTTTATGTATCCCATTGAATTATAATTACTAAAATGATTTACATTGATTAAAAATGAGGTTATACATGAGCATATTCCCGTCACTGAAAAGTCATTGATTTCCAAAAAATCACACCACATACCATAAATGACCTTTCATTTATAGGTCATGAGCAACATATTCTTTATCAATGGTTCCAAATAAACGTCCATGCCTCTCACTTGATGTTTTCTGAGCACATCAAGGAACAACATCAACTGTTCTTTTTTGCACAACAATCTAAGGAGGGATGTTATAATTTATTAGGAGAACAGGCCAAGTTGTAAACTATAAATAAAATTGATTCACTCCATCCATTGCTAATCGATGTCTTATACTTCATCGTTGATGTATAAATTTTTCAATCCATGAATTCTCTCTGTACTTCATTTCCTTGTAATTTGCAAGAATGTCCAACATGTCTTGTCCACTCCTATTTTTTACATAGAAATCCATATATTCAACTAAATATTTACAATGAAACATGCATCCAAAACTAGATTATGGGCATGTGGCATAATACTTTTTGTGCGACATTTGTTCCCTTTACATTAGAGAGATAACACCTTGTTTTGCATTTTGTACACGAACTTATCTTTATGTCATCCTTTGTATAAGATGTAATGTTTTTGACATGTATGATATACTTTGTAATCAACTCCCAAACGACACAATAATTTTCTAACATCTTTACATGTTAGTATCTCCAATTATTTTCCTGAGTCGATAGAGGGTTCGATCCGCAGAAATGGCACTGAAGTTTCTGAACAAGAAAGGATGGCACACCGGGATCCTTCGCAACATCAAAAACATATGGAAATCCGAACATAAACACGAATCCAAACAGAAGAAACTGGAAGAATTAAGAATACAGATCCAGGACGAACGCGAACAGAGTGAATTCCGTCAATTACAGGAACAGGCCGGTCTCGTCCCATAAGTGTTCTGCCAATTTACCCTATTTTTTTCCTGCTAGCTTTGCAGATTTCTTTTTTTTTATTAATTGGGTTTAATTTCTTTAAAATCTGCATTTTTTAGTAGTTCTGGCTTGTTGTTTTTAGTTCTGGCTAGGCACATAGGGTTCTCAGGGTTTTGATTTCCTTAGTTTCAATTCCAGTAAACAGGACCGTTTGGAGTTTCTATATGATTCTGGACTGGCCGTGGGTAGAAGCAATTCTGACAACTTCCCGCTGGGTAAGGCGGTGGAGCCGCAGAAGAATGAGACGGAGAATGAGCTGAGCAAGGTAATTTTTGTTTCCTGATTCTTATTTTATGTGCATGTATTTGTGTTTTGTAAATGGATGGTTAGGGTATTTTCTTGAGCTCTCTTTGCTATGGTAGAAGTTTTCTTGGATGTTGGTCGGTTTGACTTTGATTGCATCTTTCAATTTTTTGAAATGTGCTTCTGTATTCCTATTAAAGAAACAGTTATGTACAAAGCATATTTGAAAAAAACTGAAAGATATGCCGCCACCTCGAGATAACAGCAGGGGTTAATAAAAAGTTCACCCTTCTATAAAAAGTACAAACTGAAAAAGCCAGAATACTGCAAAATTTCCCTTTACCCAACAAGCCGTGAAGAGTCAAGTACAGAAGAACCACTGACAACAAAGAGAACATCCCCCAAATAGTTTGCCTGTGTGCCCTTAAGAAGAAGACATGCACTCATTGTCCAGGCCTTTCATGAGTTGGTACCCTGGCATCCAGCTGGGAGCACATAAACAGGATGAGATGTGAAGGACTGGGTCTCAACCCAAATATCAATCCATACGTGAACATGGCATTGGTCATTATCAAGTGAGCTTATAGCACAGTGGTAGGGCTGCTGCCTATGATAGTCTGGGGCGGGTTCTGGGTTCAATTCCTAGCCAGTCTCTTGCATTTCAGGCTATTTTGTGATTAGGTATGGAACATTTTTACAGAGAGTATCTGCAACTTAGCGCACCTGCCATCTCATGTTAAGCTGTGTGAAGAAGAAAATGTCTGGTTATAGCCACATGCCAGCTTTTTTCCATGATGCCTGCTACTGCTACTAGCCTTGCCCCTCAAAACTAAAGCTAAGATATGCTCTAAAGGTGTTCAGGATTACCCCTTGGCCTCACTGCACCTTCTTCCTTGCTTTTCCTTGTTGCTAGCATGCCTTTCTAGATGCTGGTGAAACCCTACTAGGGTTTGGGGCAGGAGTAGTGTGGGTGAGAGGGTGATAGTTGTCTCTCCTCTTCACTTATCTTCTTACAAGCTTCCCATAAGAGGGAATTTTTTGTGTATAATGTTTATTTTTTATTTTACATATTTTCATCCCTTGAAAACGAAAATTCACCTTGTTTTCTATAAAAAAATTTAATTTCTTTGAAACAATTGCTACATATATTTTCAGTAATTACTAAAATGTATGATACACAGTTACTTCCTGCTAATTGGTATCTGTCAGTAAACTCGACATTTTCGTTTGGAAATTATTTTTTCTTGGGATTTCCAATGCCAAGCCTCTTGTGCATCTTTGCTAAATAGTAAATATTATCAGAAGATTAGACTTTCAGAAAAAATGTTGATTTATAATTTTATATCATCATTTTTATGGAGTCTGAATTCAACCAAGATTTCTATGTCTCCATTAAATAATTCCTAGCTCATATAAGAGATGCAGCAAATGTTAACTATTCTGCTGTATACCCACTCTTTTTAGACACTTACCAAGATCACTGATTTTTTTTCCTTTTGAAATTTTTTTGTTGGATAATTTGGGCCTAGCAGCTTTTGTCGTTATCAATTGGGTCTTAAATCTTTTATATTTATCATTTCCAGGACTTGTTGAGGAATTGAATCTTGATATGGACTTTGTGTCTTTAGCACAAGTAATGAACTGAATGTGAGGCCAACTTGTAATCATGGAAAATTTGATAATATGTCCTTCAATATGAAACATGATATTTAAGTAATGCCCAACTTGTTACCTGGAAAAGTGATTAACTTGAGAAGTAGCTCTGGTCTAATAGTTTAGGTAACTTGGGCCTTTGAATAATTATGTGTTGAAAAATGTTTACATATCTCTAGGAAATCATTGTATTGATCTAGAATGCTTGATATTGATGTGAGGTGATTCAGGCTTTGGCATATTTTAATATTTTCTTTTTATTAAAGAACAACTTGCAGCAGTTCCAGGAGCACTTTTTGTGGAAGAAAAGCCTCAATATGCAAATGATGTATGGAGAAGGCTTTAGTAGGTTAACAAGTTTGTTCTTACCATGTTTTAGTACATTTCTGCTATAATGTGCTCGGCTGAGTTTCTTTTAACCCAAGAAACTACATTAGCTTCTAGATCTTGAGGATGATACTTTTTAAAGTCTAAGATTGTCAAGCCAATCACCAGTGTTATAAAGGAGAATCTTTTTTAAAACATTATTTTTAGATATACCAGAGAATATAATTCAGAATATTTTAATTTGTTGTACCACCATTCTAATTTGTTTGCAACATGTTATTCTTATTAATAGCGAAGGGTTTATGTAGCCATTTTGACTATAAATGCCACAGACAAGGGTTTTCTTCAACGCAAATGTTAAATGCCTACTGTCTTGGATTGTGTGTATTAGGATACTTTACACTTACCTCATTTTAACAGGTTTCATAACCACCTGGATTTTCATAATTAAGCTGGATCTTCTTTGAAAGTATATTTTGATGTTACTAGATATCTGATATCCTGCAAATATGGCAAATTTATCTGTGTGTAAGGGTATAAAATATTAAGGAGGCTTTTGTTCAAACTTTTCTGGTTCATCAAACTGCAAGTTTGTGCATATTGTTTGATGTTTTATGTCCCTTGTCTTACAGGTAACTGCTTATCTTGCATGTAACTGATACAATAATCAGTGATCACCATGATGCAAATGCTGAGACCAAAATTTGGTGAACCATCTTGTTTGCAGTCATCACATAATTCCTGCAGATTTTTTTTTAAGTTCATTCAGCAAGAAGGTATTTGGGAATCAATGACAAGTAGGGTGGAACATTCACATGGGGGTTCCCTCAAGAAT
>LPNX010258116.1:539919-584271 GCA_001517045.1 Pseudotsuga menziesii
GGATATTCACAATATTTTTTTTTTTAAATTACAACAAGCGTCGCTTAAGCGACGGTTTCACATGTCGCTTTTCTGACGCTTTTTCTAGATATCCGTCGCTTATCCGACGGTTATATCTGTCGCTTTTCCAACACTTATTTTAATATCCATCGCTAATCCGACGGTTCTTAATGTCGTTTTTCCGACGCTTCTTCTTAATATCCGTCGCTTATCCGACGGTCCTTCTATCGCTTAACCGACGGCATGAAGGTTATTTTCTTAAAAAACTTTCACTACCGTCGAAGATATTCCGTCACTTAACCGACGCTTTAAATTTAACCGACGGTTACTTAGGTGTCGCTTAACCGACGGTTACTTAGGTGTCGGAAAACCGACGACAAGTTTCCGACGCTTAAAAAAAAATCAAAGTGTCATACATGCGATAGGGAAGTGTCGAAAATCCGACATGACGGCCGTTGGATTTTTGGTCAAAATGTAGTAGTGTGCAATTTCACTAAAAAGCCTGTCAAAAATCCCTTTTCAGAGAAATTTTTTGGTTTTCCTCCGATCAGCGAAACTCAGCCGACGTATCCAATCCACTTTCCTTTTCCTTCCGACATGTCGGCGAAATTTCCCAATTTTTCCCGATACGTGTCGGAAAACTTCACCCTATTCCTTCCGATGTCTCCTTCCGCTACGTCAAAAAAATTTCAGACTTTCACCCGCTATGGCCTTCTGTCGTAGCACAAAAATTCCCAACTTTCATTCGCCGCTCATTGCCTCAACTCAGCCGACACTCATCAGCTCAATTCTCAACTTCTACCCGTCGTTGTGGCTCCAATCTCAACTTCCACCCACCGCGTATCGACTCAATTTCCAACTTTCACCCGACACGCGTCGGCTCAAATATTCCGATGTGCTCAGCCGACGTTGCAGCCAATTTCACCAAAATTTTCCGATTTCCATCCGCCATTGCGGAAAAATTCCTAACTTTCTTCCGATGCGTCAGAAAAATTTCTGATTTCCATTTGCTGCACCGTGTTGGAAAACTTTCAAAATTTCTTCTGATTTTCCATAATTGGAGAAATATTTTTTGAAAATTTTTTCGTCGGCTCGATTCAGCCTACACTATTTGTCTCACATCTCATTGAGCCTTCTACCGTTGCGGGAAACATGTTCCTTTCTCTTTCTGAAGCCATCGGCTCATCTCTTGGCAACCCAGCTACCGCTGCAGCTCGCCTTCAACCAACCCAGTTTTCACTGTGGCTCGCCCTCGCCCAATTCTTCTTATTGACGCCATCGATGAAATGTTTTCGACTACTCTAACATGCCTCAGCTGCATTCCCTATCAGATCCTTCTTTCAAATGCAGCCGATGAATCAGCTCGTCTTTGGCTTTCTCAACTGCTACACAAAAAGAAGAAATATCAACACTTCGAAAAATTCAGGATTTTTCTACCTGCCTCTTCTTCCTACTGAACACAGAGGTTGATTCTGCCTCTATCAGCTATTCAACTTGGCCCATTGAGGCCCAATGTTGCAACACATCTCCGATACCACACTGTCACGTCCCCACCCTTCTACCAAAGAGGGAACGCGACCATGGTGCTATCTAATCTGAACAATCTTAGCCCCATGAACATAATTATGAGATTGCATTGAACTTAAAACATACACAGATGCATAAATTATTAACATACAACGGAATCAAAATACATTCCATTCAACACATTAACATGTTCAGCATATTTATAAAACAAATACAGTTGCAAGGATTTAAACACAAGAGATACTTATCTTATGAAGAAGCTTCCCCACAACCATCTATGTCATTGCAATGTTCCACCCAACCATAGGGCAGTGTGCTCCTTACTCTCTCAGCATCATTCCCACCCCCGAGCTGGGCATGATTTCCACAGGGAACTAGGGGACACAGACTTACACACAGTAAGGCCAAACACCCACATTGAATCCAATAACCACATCCAAACACAGTCATCCCACTAACAAGTGGATTCTTGTACTTACTCCTCCAAACCAACACAAGGATGCACTAAACAAAAAAAACACAATTATGGGTTGAGGCAAAGCAATTTGGCAACAAAATGAATTGCCAAGATGGGTGAAAACAACCCCCTAACAACAATTCGATTCCTAGGGACGTTTTGGCCCTAACATGGCCAAAATGGACTCAAAAACACGCAAGAAATCGTGGGTCTCTCCTTCCACTCGCTCGGAATTACCAAAAACAATTTCCAGTTTGGAAAATAATGGGGAAATGCAGCAAATTGTGGGGGAGGAAACCCACCCACTGACCATTACCAAAATCGAATTCCCAGCCTGGGGAACTTGAATAAAATGGCTTCCCACGTGAGGGAAAACAAACAACAAAACCAAAAGCGTGAGGAATCTTAGCCACGTCAGTGCATGAAGAAAAATGCCCAAAGCTCCAGAAAATGCATGAGGAAGAGAGAACGTGAATGAATTATGGAATGGGGATATGTTTTTGGGTTTTTACTTGCCTAGGAAGTCAAAACACATTTTCCAAAATCTAATGGCTTGTCCAATTCAAATTTTGGACTGCCATGCTCTTCCCATCCCAAGCATTAACTAACTCAACCACTTTTGGATGACTAGGGAGAAAATACAAATTGGGTAGTTTACCACTTTATGGGTTTGAATACCCCCCCCTCAATTCCTTGTGAAATCATGCCCCCACCTCTTTAATGTTGCATTGACATAGCTAGTTGTGGGTATTTTATTAATTGCATATTTACATGATGTAGAAAATTATATTGTACCTTTCGCTAGCACTATGACCATCGACATCGATTTTAATTTTCGAAACGTAGAAGACTAAATCCATGGCGGAGCCTTTGCCTTGAGCTCCACACCTTGATTTATTAACACTATTTACATCATTTATAATTTAATGCAATTGGGGTTGAAATCGGGGTATTACAGGTTATACTTCAGGATCCATAAAATGTAGAAGGTTGCACAGTAGGATTACTCAACATCATCTCCCTGAGAGCATGGACTACTATCATATTCTAAGAGCAAACAATTCTAAAGAAGACATAATGGAAAATAAGGGGGCCTCTCTTCCTCAAGAAACCATATTATTAAATGACAACGAGGAAAGTTTTAAACATATCCCATAAGATTCAATCTGGGCTTCCACACAACACGCCATGACATGGCATGGGTTATCCTTCGAATTATATGCATAATGGTTATGATTCTCTATGATCTCTTGGCAGGCCATATAGATCTCTGTCTCTTCAAAATATATGCAAAAGGTTCATGATTTTCAGCGACCTCTTGGAAGGCCACGCAGATCTTTGTGGGGTGAGTGGTTTCTTTCATTGACTTATTAACTGTATGCTCCCTCTTCTTCATGCTACATTGGCTCTCGGAACTCACGCCTCAAGTCATTCCACCTCTTGTGTAATGGTGTTGAATAGGGATGTCACATACCCATACCCCATTATCATGCAAAATTAAAAATTTCATCGAGAACCTTTACTATTCATCAAAACACAAGGCATGTTCGCGAACCACTTCTCGACATTTCCAACACTATCATGCTCCCTCCCGTCTCCCATTGATCAGTTCGATGATCTGTAAGGAAAGATATCAAAGGAGATCGGAAGATGGAGAGAAAACGCGACAGAAAACAACGATCCCAAATGGTCCCACAGACTGGATCCAAATCGACGGTTCAGAATCCACCCGAAAAAATAAACGGTGTGGAAAGCCCGAGTTGCGGGAATGGAAAGTTACAAAAATTTTCATCTCACTTCCCGCAACCCGCATCCCGTATCGGAGACAGATCAATGACGGACAATCATCCCATGAAGATCGATGGTGCAAAAACTTTGACTTGTGGGATTGGGAATTGTGGGAATCGTGACATCGCGATCCTGCATCCCGCATCCCGCAAGTTGCAGAAATGAAGCCGCGGAAGGGAAAAATGGCGGAAACCACGACTGCGAACTGACATCTTGCATCCCACAAACTGCGTAAATGGAGATTTCTAGCAGGAAACTCAACTTTTTAACCGAAATCTTGAATCGATCTAATCATTCAGGCCATTACCAATCTAGCCAATCTACCCTGCAACTTAGTTCAAAAATCATTGAGGGAAAACATACATTGATGCCTATAATTGTAGTTATTCAAAGGAACAATGCATCAATTCAACACAACAACATGTTCATCATATTCCATCAAGCAATTTACAATACAAGAAATACAAGTGCAGAGAATAACATAGACAATAACACTTAGCTTGAACAGAACTTGTCCCACAACCAGCTATGTCGCTGCAACGTTTCACCCAACCATAAGCCAGTGCGCTCATTAATCTCTTAGCAACACTGCCACCCTCGAGCTAGGCATGATTTCCTCAAGGAATAAGGGAACACTAGTAGACTCATACATAGCCAAGGTGCAATAACACTAAGCCAAGCCAACACAGTTGGGTTTATCAAGATGCAAGGTAAAACATTCCAATAGATGGGTTTCACAGGCCACTCATCCAAGCCATCTCATAGTTGGGTATAACAGACTGAACGCAGTCAAGCAAACATTCACCTCTAGGACCAGTTAAGCCAACATATGGGTTTATCAGACTATACACAATCAAGCCATCTCACTGCTGGGTTTATCAAACTAACTAGCTAAGCCAACATTCACAGTTGGGTTTATCAGACTGTCTAGCCAAAGGTTACTCACAAGGGCAAACACAACAAGACATAGCCAAGCCAATAGATGGGTTTATCAGGCTACTAGCCAAGCCATATTTCCCGTTGGGTTTATCAGGATTCCAAGGCAATGGGTAGGAAGAACTACTAATCCAATGAGCTCGTCTACAGAGCTAAGAACACCTTCACAAGACCTATCTGGCTTGGCTTCCCCATTACCTACACACCCAACACAAGGAAGTATCCCCTTCTTTACTCCACAGTCCCTCGGGCTACACCTTCCCTTCCAGTGCTCTTCAGGATGTGCATAGCAGGTTTACCAACCACTCTTATCTTATCGTGAGGTTTCACACTAGTTTTATCAAGCACATTCCACGTCTCTCCCATTCCTAATTCTTGTACATAGCTCAGACCCGAACCAGGGTGCACAACAAAACAACCACAGGGAGACTCCACAACACCGGATTTACTTTGGAACACGAGTAACAGGGTCTCATACACTCTGTAGTTTAAGACAACGCTGCAACACATTAATCACAATCTTTCTAAGGGAAAAAAACTCACATAATGTGAAGGATACACATAGGAAGATCTCCGCTGCTACCACAATGTCACTCTCCTGGGAAAACGAAGATGGTGGTGAATAATGAATGAACCAGAATGTCCCGTAGCTCTCAAAATGTGAGAGTAAATACAAATGTGAACGCATGGGTCAAAATTGGAATACGGTTCTAGTGTTTTCTTTTCCATTCAAGCAAAACACGACATTCCAAAACTGGGTGCTCTGCCCAATTCGAATTCGCCCATACTCTTCCCCTTCCAAGCAATAACTACCTCAACCAACTTCTGGCAAAATAAATGGTTGGGAAGAGAAGACAAGAAAGAGGGTAGTTTACAGTTCTTATGGGTTCTCTCCATGGCACATGGATTTTCCCCGAACTGGCTCAAGGTTAACATTCCCACCCCCTTATCCTTAGGAAAACCATGCCCCCATCTCATTATTCATTGCATTGACATAGCTGGCTATGGGTTTTTCATTAATTTACATATTTAAATGATGTTTACAAATGTGCTTGACTTAGCACAGAAACCATAGGAATCAACCATGATCGCCTATATACTAAACACTAATCAATGATAGGGCCTTGGCCTTGAGCTCCTTGTCATGATTCGATATAATATTTACATCATATAAATTAATGTAACGGGGTCAAAACCGGGGTGTTACAAGGGATATTTCTCTCTGCCGTCGACACAACAGTCTTCCATTGTTTAATCAGGATTGGGAGAGCTCTCTCTGAGAGAAAAAGAAAGAGAAGCTCACCATGTAGGATCATGAAGTCGATATGCTTTTAGAACTGAATTTATCTTATGCAGAAGCACATATTCCTGAATACCGGATCTCTCCTGAGTCTTTAGATCCCCTCCCTTTCGATCTAGACTTTGGAGAGGTCAGGATTTTGTTTCTCATGCATCTGGGTAATTTGGATTTTAATCCACGCTATTGGTTCAACATCCATAATAGTTCAGACATCATTGCTGAGTGGGGTCTTGGTTGTTCTAGAAATATAGGGGAAATTAATCAGCAGCGTGAAGAAACCCAGAGACTCTGCAGAAATCCAAATCCATTTGGGACTGATAAGGAGAAAGGAAGTATGGACCCATATTAGAGGATTGATAGAGGAGGATATGGCCGTATACATGAAGATATTCAAAACTTATAGCAGCTGAACCAGGGAAGCCATTTCCAGGACAACCCAACACCATCTTTTCAGAGAATGGAGGAAGATGCAGCCACCCAGCCTGTGGGGTTTTCCCAGGAAAACTTAATCAAATATGTTTAGAACATGTTTTTTTGCATTGTCCTAAATCAAGAGTTTATCCGAGTATACACTACTTCTGTAAATATAAAGAATAGGAACTACTCCAGCTATTCTAGAAGGCCTTTCCTGTGGCCATATTTTATTACAGTTCCGTCTCTTCTGCTAGATTGCCTTTTCTGATAAATGTTGTTCTAAATGTCTGTGCACAGCCCCTTTAATATATTTCCTTCACAAATTCTGTTAAAACAAATTGTGTAATGTGTAATGGTGGCCATATATTAAGCATATCCAGTCACATAATAAGTATCGTTGGTGTAATCTCCACCAAAACATAAGACTCAAGTTTATTGATTGTTCCACCAAAGATGTGTTGTAAAGTTTAGTGATTTGAGTGATGGTAAATTTTGCACAATCCTCAGTAAAAGTACTAAACTCATATTTTGACAGAAAGTTAAAATACTATTTTTTAATTAAAAATAACAATTTTATTCATTGATTTTAGTGATTGCAAATGTTTACACAATCCTTAGTAAGAGGACTAGACTGAACTGATCTGATCCTTAGTAAGAGGACTGGACTAAACTGAGTATTTTGAATTTTTGAAGTCCAATCGAGTATTTTGAATGAGTTTTTAATTAAAAAGAACAATTTTATGTAGTGATTTCAATGATTGCAAAGTTTGCACAATCTTTAGTAAGAGTACTTATTTGAGTATTTTAATTAAAAATAACAATTTTATTAATCCAAAGTTGGATTTTAGAAAACTATCTCACCATTTTAGTGTTAGTTTGCAAAATCTTTATTAAGAGTACTGAAGTGAGTATTATTTTGAGTAGGTGTTGAGTATGTTTTTAATTAAAAATAACAATTTCTTTTCTTGATTTCAGTGATTGCAAATTTTGAACAATCCTTAATAAGAATATTGTTTGAGTCTTTTGAAGGAGTGTTAAATTCTTTTTTTAATTAAAAATAACAATTACATTTTCGAAGAAGATTTTTATTATAATATTAGCCTTTGTAAATGGGAAAACTACACAGTTAAAGTCTTAAGAACAAAAATAAGTGAAGAAACAAATTAAACCTATATAGGGCATTAGTGGAACATAAACTTTTGGGTTGGCTCCATTGAATATGAACATTGATCTAGACTCATTAAAGAGTATGTTTGATATAGCCTTTGATATAGGCCTTAATATATCATATTGGACTTTACACTAATACATTTGGATGGATTTTTCCATGAAATACTTCCAAATTTTGAACATTCGTGGATTAATACTTCATTTTTTTTTATCATGGAAGAAAAACCGTGGCAATATCGATGTTTTTAATTTTCAACGAACTTTCGTCTCTATATCGACGATATCTAGCTATCTTTGCACACCTGCGAAACCAATGCCAACTTTCAAAGGTTGTTTACGCATGGGTCAACTTGTAATTAATGGAATTAATAGCTCTTGGTTGTCTATGCACGGGTCAAGTTGTAATGGCTTTAATAATTATCCTTGCTGAGTTAGAGCAGGCTTCTCTTTTTGTTGAAGCTTCACAACTCTACTCAGATTTAAAATTTTATTTTGTCTTACAAATCTATTGGGTCTGGGTGAAGGGGTACCTATCTGAAAGAAGTCTTTTATTTATAAAAACAATCAACAAGCTACATCATCTACCTCCCAATCCCTCTCTGACAAGCACACAAAGTGTCTCTGGATTCTCTAGGCTAAAAACTCAATCCTTCCATAATTGAAAGCGTAATGTGAGAATGTGCATGGAATCGTCCGTCCGTTGTACCGCCTGACTCATGCATTTTCGGCACATTTTCTATAGTTGCAATTGATTGAGCGTGGATTGAGCCCGGATTTCTTTATCAACCATATCCAAAACTAGAGAGATCAGTCCTACTCTACAACAATCATCTGGTCGTAAATTCATAAAAGGTAAGCATGCATCCTTTTTTTGGGGATACAAACTAACATTGAGGCTCAAAATAACAATTGTATTCTTCGGGTCATGTACCTTACGAATGAATTTAACAACCTTGCAACTCCCTACTTTTATTTAAACCAGAGTAATTGCAACAAGAGGGTCCAATCAACAATGACTCTAGCCAATTCATTTTTTTTATAGACCCAATGCTCCACTAAGCTATTGTTCGTTGACACAGTGTTAATCGCTTTCCATAGTAGAAGGACAACTTTCGTTTGGACCATTTGGGCCACCTAGTGTTCCAATGCCCAAACTATCAAGGTCTCCTTGTGAGTAAATCAAAGGCCACTGCACAACACTTGTTGGCATCAATGAAAACTTTAGTCTGTTAGACACAATTCTCACTGAGAGGGGGGGGGGGCTGAATCAGTGAGCTAAGGCTTCAACTCAATTTCAACTTTTTCTACCAATATTATATCATTATTTAATAACACAACCTCTATTTTCACGCAATGTGAGTTAAAAACTACTATAAATTAAGATTAAATAGTTCTTTGTGATAATAACCCTTACGAGGTGGCAATGTCCCCTACATTGTCACTTGCGGCTACAAGAGAAAGGAGAGAAAGGTTGTAGTTGTGATTGTAGTCTAAAAATAAAAACCTAGAATGTTAAAACTACTTCATTAGCAAAGATGCTACCAATAACTATGTAAAATAAGTGTGATTCTACCAATAACTATGTAAAAATGTGTCGTCTAATCTCCCTACGAATATAACATTGGAAGTGAATATAATGTGTCTACCGAACATGGTAGACACATCAAACAACTAACCCTAACCTTCACGTGGAAGCAAAAAAAAACATAACCGAGGCATATGCAAAACCTAATAGTGAGGAAAATGCATTGGGAAGAGGGGAACTCCAGCACCATAACTACAAAATGTGGAGTAGAGACATTGAGAAAACTTCATGACACCCACTAATCCTAGAAAAGTAAACGCCCCTCTCTCGATTGCTTAAACACATATGTAAGGAATAAGAAATGCACCATGCCAATCACACTACATGAGGCATTTTGCAGACAGTGGCAGGAATCTAAAATCAAAGGTAATTAAGAAGGAAATTATTAATCGTGTCTCTATTACTTTTATAAACACGGGATATAATATAATGTTGTTAATATTGTTTTGTGAAATCTAGAAAGAAGTACATAAATATATATAACAAAGAAAGAAAATTGGTAAATCTTTAACAAAAATAACATTAGATAAAGAAAGAAGTATAAGAACATAGAACCCGATTTCCCATTATTCTTCTCTATTTTGTCCATCCACTTACAATTTCCCTAGACGATGCAAGGCCAAATTGGACACATGTCAAAGCCGCTGGGAAAACTAGACGGTTTCTTCCATCGTGCCCGTAAATGAAGTGACTGACTTCTTCACTCACTGGTATTCCAGTAACATCGTGCGAGTAAGCAAGCAAGCAAAGATGGTCTTCCTCTTCTTCTAAGTTTGTAGGTGAAAAGCAAGCAAGCAAACAACGAAGCCAGCGAAACAAAAAAAGAAAATGAAGATTGTGTGTGACAAACAGGAGAGTTGGTTGTCGCGTGGCATTTGATATGCGCGTGGCTTGAAGTGTGTTATGGGCCGTGTTGCAATGGAATCAGTAGTCTTGACACAGTGGTTTTGGTCATTTGTAGACCGTAGCTGCAGCTGTGTTGCATATAAAATATTGCGATAAAAAGTATAAAGGATAAATGCGCGAATGAATGAAATCTCAAAGATTAAAGAGCTTTGGATTTTCTATACAGATGTCAAACTGTCCAGTTTCCATTAAAGAGAATATATGATAACATGGAGAATTCAAGAAACGATCCAAATTTACAATAATAAAATCCATAATGTGTAATGGATGCTCATCAGGTTACCACTACTGGAAAATCAACGAACCCATAAATATTCTTGGCATGGTTGTTCAAGGCTTACCGATGACCTCCATCTTTCATCGAGATTTGAAGCGCAGATATCCGTACTCTGAAACTTCATTGATACCTATTTAATGATGAAGAAATTACAAATCCAGAAGTGGAAGGATAAATTGAAAATTGCAGACCGATTTTCTCTATGTATTTGTAGGGATTTGGATTAGTTGGAGACAATGGCGGAAGAGTATTAAATAGAATTGAAGGGTAAATAATTAAAATAGAGGGAAAAGTTATTTTAATACATTGTTATTTTATTTACTAACACAACCATAATTTAAAGTGGTTTATATACATACTATTTTAATCAATAATAATCTCAACCAATATTAAACAATCTAAAATTAAATACATTAATGTTAAAGAATATAGAACATATACATCTAGAAACTATTAAAATCTTGAGTCTTTTTTATTCACAACTAGCTTTCCACATGTCCTTACAAATATTGCGCTTATTTCTGTGTTACTTCTAGGTATTTTTTATTTCTGTGTTACTTCTTCGTTTTCTGTGTTACTTCTTTGGTACATATGCGCTTCCATGCCTTTGGACAATGATGCCATGCTCTTCATGAACTCAAATGTGATGCACGCATGGAATGTAACATATTTGAATGAACACAAGAGGCCATCTAGCAGCCACAACAACCACCAAGGTCCATCAAGTGTAATGCATACACGCATCAAATGTGATGCATTCCAAGCAAACCAAGAGACTATTTTCAGGTCACCCCACCAAAATCACCAAGAACCAACCAAGATCATTGATGATTATTTTTAATAAAATTTTATTGGAATATTAAGTATGGTTAAAATTAATATTTGATTGTTTAAATTGCAATTTGATTTTATAATTAGATTTATCAACTTAAACTACATTTTGTGTATATTTTATTATACAATTTCAACAACCCAAAACTGTCATTTCAACAATTCTTACTCAAAATACAGTCACAAAATATTCAATACAAATGTCTTTCAATCATGCATTGAATTGAATTCAGTCATTCTCTCATCAATGCATTGAATTCATCCATTCTCATCAATGCATCGGCGGGTCTTGCATAAACCAGTGATCAGTACACTTCCTTCTAGGTATCCCAATACTCTGATCATCACAATGCATATCCACTCATTCATATTAATTCTTTAGCTTGTAACGAGGTTGTTTCATGACTAAATTCTTTTTTTTATTATACTAGCAACAACCACATTAAATTAATTAATGTGTCTGAATACGCTGATAGGCGTAAATTTAAGCACATACTATAGGGAAAAACATTAATATAAAAAGTATGTGCCTAAATTTACGCCTATCCGCGTATTCAGACACATTAATTAATTTAATGTGGTTGTTGCTAGCAATGGGTGGGCGCATGGACATATCTACAAAATATTAATGACAATAATAATGTTTATTTAATTATTCAAATATATAATAATAAATATAAATAATTATTATAAAAAGTATTAATGAGAGTAATATTTTTTATTTAATTATTCAAATATATAATAATAAATATAAATAATTATTATAAAAGTATTAATGAGAGTAATATTGTTTATTTAATTATTATAATATAAATAAGAAATATAATTAATTATTATAAATAAATTTATTAAACTTGAAATTTAATACTTTACACTTAATCATTTTAATATCCATTTGGATTTAAATAAATGTCTCTTTTTATACATTGTATTATTTAAAATAATAAATAATGTATGCCAATATTATAACAAATTAATAATCCATATTAATTTATGAATCTTTAATATAAATATAGAATAGTCCGCAGATATTTTTTTCTATTGGGAAACAATTAATTTAGTAAAAATGTTTCTCTTATTTATAAAAATATATTATAATATTTTAGATAATAACAAAATAGTAACAATATTGGTTAGGTAAATGTAATTAATATTTGGAAACAATTAATGTATTAATAAATTTGTTTTTAACATACATTCTAATATATTGTAATATTTTAGATAATAGTAAAATTATAATAATTATAATTAATTAATGTTTTATTACATAAGAATATTAAATACAATATAGTATTTAATTAAAATAACTCGAATAAAGTAATAAATGCCAGGAAGACGTGACATCAATTCCTGCAAAGTGTGTGAGTGTCACATAGCCTTTGTTTAATTTCATAATTTGTGAATTACATTGGGGAATGCAAGCATTCAAATAGTATGTAAGGGGTTGACAAAGGGTTGTGATAATTGTCATTGGAAATGTGAGAGTGGAATGTTAGCATTTAAAATCAAAATTTAATATGTGGTGGAAAGGTTTTATTAGATTCTAATAGTCCAAAAGTTCTATACTTGCCATGTTGCATTGTGGCTATGTTAGTAATGTGGTAATAAAATTGTAATAATTGTAGTTAGCTAAAGGTAATTAATGTGTTATTACATAGTAATATTCAATACAATATATTATTTTAGATCTTAATAAAACAATATAAAAAATAGTTAAGTAAAATTATAAAATAATTTTATAATAACTCTAATTAAGTACAATGATAATAAATTAATATTACTATATTATATTATTCTATTGTTAATGTCAAACTAATATTTTAGATCTTAATAAAATAATATTAAAAATAGTTAATAATATAATTTGAGTAGAATGAGTTTAATTTTAATAGTACTATATTATATTGTTTTATTGTAAATGTTAAACTAATATAATATAGTATTCAATTAAAATAACTCGAATAAAATAATAAATTAATATAACAACCATAAAGAAAACATTAATATTTAACAATACTAATGTATTTTATTATTTTCTTGTCAAAATATGGTTATTAGTTAAAGTATTGATGTGAAAGGAATAAAATATAGTATTTAATAATGAAAATAATTGTATTGAAGTAACAATAAAATAATAACAGGATTTTTATAATATATTATTTTAGATGTTAGTAAAATAATATTAATAATAGTTAAGTAAGCCTAATTAAATAATAATTTTATAATAATAGTATGTAGTAACGATGAACATATGTTCATTATTATTAGAATGTATATGATCAATGTCACAATGCGACATAAAAAATGTCACGAAGATGTGACATCAAATCGTTGCAAACTGTGTGAATGTCACATAGCCTTTGTTTCATTTCATAATCTAACAAATACATTGGGGAATGCAAGCATTCAAATAGTATGTAGGAGGTTGACAAAGGGTTATGATAATTGGCATTGGAAATGTCACACTCCAGCATTAGCATTTAAAATCAAAATTGGCTATGTTGCGGAAAGGTTTTATTAGATTCTACTAGTGCAAAGGTTTTGTAATTGCCATGTTACATTATGGCTATGTTGAGTAATGTGATAATGTGACAATATGTAAGTCATTGTAATGTTGCACAATGATTAGGTGTAGTGATATTTTAAATTGTTAATCCTGTTTTGACATTATGGCTTACATTCGTTTGTATTTCTATAACTTGCAGATCCTTTAGCAAAAACTTGACAATGATAGCACTTTTTGCATGCCTGATGGGGTTCTCATAAAGGGTTGTGCCCCAAATGCCACATCGTTTATTGTAGATCAAGGTATCTAACTATTGGAATCCATGTTTCCTCAAATTTGCAGGGGAACATGTACTCTGCAATCATTATGGGGTTTGCAAGAAATAGTAATGGCTGAAATTTTATGTTTCACAGGAAAAACATATCGCTTCCGCATATCCAATGCAGGTCTGGCAAGTTCCCTAGACTGTCGGTCGGGTGAGAGTGGGTATCGACGCCTTGGTGATAGGTAAAATCCACTGTTTTCTAAAACTTCTAAAACCTGGTTGGTTTATACGCCGTTGCTAAAACTCACAAGTCAAAATATATTTCAAACTAAACGAACAAATAATTCAAAAATACTTAGTTGTAATTTAATAGTGATTTAAATGAGAGTGATTAATATTATCAATTTATAAACATCTTTTCTTTTTTAGTATTTAGGTATTTTACCTAATAGGTAACATTAATTAATTAGTAATGCAACGTAGGTTATTAAAATTAATTAGGTTTAAGGAAATAAAAATGGATTAAATTTTCATTAATTGATGTTCCAGTTAGAGATTTTCAGCCTAGAAAAAATAAATTAATAGTTCTTTTCAGCTAGGAGACCGACGCGTCAAGAGGGGCTACCCGGGAGGGCGATGTAATTCTGGAATGGAACGTGGACACTCTTGGAGTGATTGGCAAGGTTGTCATAATTATACGAATAATTCTTCACTTATCCGAGTTGTTTCATTAATTCCTGTTCCGGTTAGAGACTTTCAGCCTGGAAAAAATAAATTAATAGTTCTTTTCAACGAGGAGACCAACGCGTCAAGAGGGTAATTTATCAGAGCGACCTGAGGCATAACCGAGGGATATTTATATTTCCAAAAGCATAGACTGCATAAATTTGCACAACAAACCTATAGGGTTTTGAATCCTATATTTACAATCACCCCAGGCCATAAGAGCATAAAAATGAGTTATCCCAAAACTAACCGGGTTTTGAATCCTATATTTACAATCACCCCAGGCCATAAGAGCATAAAAATGAGTTATCCCAAAACTAACCTCTGCTACAATTATTAAACAACTAATGTTGGTATTAGATAGATGGTAGTTGGTAGCAACCTAAAAACTAAACTATTCCACCCTACCGTACAGGGCCCTAAACTAACGGAAAATAAAAACTAAAAACTAAAAAGTTAAAATAAGAAGCAAGCTTATGTGTGTATGTCTATTGTTCAGTGACTTATGACTAACTGTGGTATCTAAGTACAATCACGGAACACACTAATTCTGAAATTGTTTACCTGGCAAAACAATTAGCACCTTATTTCATGTCAACGACTTAAATGTGCAGCATTCAGACTTCCTAAAGATCTGAAATGATAACGCTAAGCTAAGATTTATGCCCTTTAGATAACAGAAATAAAATAGTAAAGGAGAGCAATTAGGGTTTTGAAAACATACGTCGAACTTGTTTATGGAGCTTACCTCTAATGTGAAACTAATATTTATTTAATTTAATATCCATTTGCAAATATACCATAAAACTAATCTTGTGAATGTGAAACAAATTTGAAACTAATTTTTTACAGGTTGAATTTAAATGGTTCCAAAATGCTTTTAGTGTTGGATTGCATTTAATAGACTATTTAAAAAGGATTTATACTTTCAATCAATATAGGATAATATAGCTTACTTGTGATTCAAACTGCAATACTGCTCCAATACTTTACACGAAACTCCAATATTGCTCCAATACTTCACAGGAAACTCCAATACTTCTTCAATACTGCACACGAAACTGATAATTAGACTAATAACACATTGCAACCAAATATTGTCCATGCTTAAAAAAAAAAAATGAAAATAGAGTTACGTGATAGTTACGCGGTTTGGCTTGGTCATGGTTGTCCTACTTCTTATATAGCCGTCAAAACCCATGAAGCAGAGCGAGTGGAGCTATCAACCCAGGCGTCATGCTTTATAAGGGGAGCTACACGCGTCGTTCAAATCCCATAACTGTAACTGAACTCTAACTGAACTATACGCGGAATGACTCCATCCTGCCACCCACGCGTCATGCTTCGCAAGGGAGCTACACACGTCGTTCAAATCCCAGAACTGTAACTGAACTCAAACTGAAATCTACGTGGAATTACTCCATCCTGCCACACATTTAATTATTAAATACACTCTTAAATCCCTAGTTTAAAGATCAGATGACGATCAAATAGATCACGACTATACAAATGTCAGATTATGGTGAATCTTGATGATTCGCTCTAGCAAATCAAGCTCCCAAAATATCAAATATATACTCCTATAATTATTATTTTTATTTAAAGATTGTTGTAGAGTCCAACAATTTTACCCAACTAAACTTATTGCAAATTATGAGCAACGATCAAGAAGACCAATGACTTTGGCATTAGTTGTATTTGTGTATTTCAATTTACGACATTCTATACACGGTGTTATTTGGTGGTCTTCTTTCATTAAAATCAATGTTAAAATGCTCACGAGTCCATGGGCTCAACCCAAACCTCCGGGAAACCCTCATACAATTAAATTGTTACTTACATTTAAAAAAAAACCACCACCTTGGCAAGATTTGGGATAAGAGCTGACAATGCCATGGACAAATCAATAGTTTCAAATTAATAATAGAAAGTCGAAACAGAGAAACCTTCAAAAATCACTACACTCCAAACTTTCTACACGCAACTATGAAAGTGT
The DNA here is from genome assembly GCA_001517045.1 of Pseudotsuga menziesii. Taxonomy (NCBI): domain Eukaryota; kingdom Viridiplantae; phylum Streptophyta; class Pinopsida; order Pinales; family Pinaceae; genus Pseudotsuga; species Pseudotsuga menziesii. The sequence continues at coordinate 556,604 of LPNX010258116.1, forward strand.
GCGAATTTGAAGAAGTCTTGCAATTAAAAATTACGCTGTAAAATGCACCAACTGGTTGGATTTCTTAAAGTTTGTTTCTGCTTGCCATGAAAATGGAACTAAATTCATTTAAAAAAAACTCAGTTATGCTATGGTCCCCTTTAATATTTGAGATCCCTACATCTACTCCTTGACTTTATAAAGACTACACTCCTCCTCAGGAAGGCCCGGTCACACTGAACTCTCTCAATCAATACGCTCTCGAATTACTTGTGAAAGAATTTCCAAAGATGAATGCAGCCGTTAGTGATTGTATCCTCAAGTTGCTGGATTATTCCTTCTTTGACGTTTTGCAATATTCTACCCTAAACTAAATATTTAACACACCACCTTCATAAATAGTGACATTAGGCAGAAGAATCCTCCTACGGAGTCCACACTACCAAGCTAACGTCAAACTTGGCAAATATTTGCTCAATATTTTTGCATGAGAGTGAACTATGCTTACAATTTGTAAGATCTATGCCTAATGACAGTCATTAAATTGTTATAGAGTGATCCGACTTCTCAAATTGACCCATGGCAGATTGAAATAGAGGAGTTGATCATCGTTATAACCCATTAAAGAAATCAACTTTGGCTAAAAGCTTCCCCTGGTACCCACACATAGTTGTTTCAGCTCTGCATTATACATAAAATTTAAATGCAGTAAAAAATAAACTTCACACACTGGGAAAAAAAAATTACAAATGCAGTCTTTCCACAAAAATTACCTTAGAGCATAACTTTTTAATGGTTATTGCAGTCTATGCTTTCCTCGTGTGTGGAAAAACACAATCTCCAACAAAAATAATAAATGGCTAGCACTTTTATATGGACAAAAATAATAAATGGCTATCACTTCTATACCGACGGGTTTAATACATGGTCGGGAAATGTGCAGCTTAATTCTGTAGGTTGGACAAACCATCCTCTCTGCCTTGCCAAGGACATAATTCAAGTCGCGTACATGTAAAACTGCCACGCCGCCATTCTATGCCCTAGCCCGTACACAAGAGAGTGGCACGACGATGAAGTGCTTATTATTACCAGCTCTCCTGTTTCTAGGGCACAATCTTCATTTTCTTCTTCTGTTCCTCTTGGCTTAGTCGTTTGGTTGCTTGCTTTTCAACTACAGACTTAGAAGGACAGGGAAGACTAGTTGCTTGCTTGCTCTTTACCTGCAGACTAAGAAGAGGGAAGGAAGGCCAGTGAGTGAAGCAGTTAGTCACTTGGTTTACTGGCACGATGGAAGAAGTTGCGCGGTTACTGCAGGTAGCTTTGACAGGCGTCCAGTTTGGCCTTTTACATTTAAATGCTACTGAAAATGTATCTGTTAAAGAATAGCGATTCCATTCTCTTACTATCAAACAATCATGCATAGGAGCTTTAGGCAATGCTTTTGCATTCTAATAAAGTCTATTTGCCTTACTATTAATCTAATTTTTTACCTTTCTAATCTTTCACTGTTTATAGTGCTTTGCTTACATTTCTTTTGCTAAGAAATTAGTCTTATTTTTCTTTTAGTGCAACACTTGTAACTTGGGCATAATATGAATTTTCTCAAGGGGGATAATGCTTGGGATGGAGAGAGAGACATATCTTACTGTAAATTCTCCTAGATCCATTCTGGTTCATGTAGGGTTTCTTGTAGATCCTTCTCAACAGAGTTGATCCTGGAGGGGAGCAAGAATTTTTGCCAATGGGAACTTGGATATTTTAATGGCAAGAGACTATCTCTATTAAATCTGGTCTCATGGGTGGGGACATCCTGGTCAAATCTTGCTAAAAGTAAGGCTCACTATACACATCTCTCCTGCATTGAGGTTATTATCACCCTTTACTGGTTGAGTCCTTGTGTGATGAAAAGTTGTTTGAAATGGTGAGCCATGGATCTTTAATGGGGTCTAGATTAGGCCTTCCCTGGAGTGAGAATTTTGATTCCAGCACCGATTGGAAGAATTTCATTTGGGGAAATTTCATTTAAGCGATCCCAAAAGGAGGCATTAGATGGAGGCCTTTCATTCATAACAGTTTATAGATTTATCATGTTGATGACCAATCTATTACAATGCCTCCTCATACCTTCCAGACTCATACCAGCCTATTATTTCAGAGTTGTTTTAAGTTTTAACGAGATTTATAGGCCGAAAATAGTAGTCTTCTGTCTAAGAGTTGATTTTTTGTCACTTCTTTTCCTTGATCTCTATGGTAGATCATAGATGACCGTAAGTGCCATACAGAGCCTCAGTGGACATTGACTTCTAGATCGGTAGTATCTAGTACTTTACACATGCATCTAACAGACTTGTCCCCACTAGGTTCTGGAGGGGGCTTTGTGCACACAACACAGTCTAATTACTTGCCCTTTTTCCTTCTTGAATGGCTAAAGCTTCCTCACCAGGTTCTTCTCAATGACCTAATAAGTGTTAGGATAGCTGCGGTAGATGAGCAACTCTCCCTAGATTACAAATCCTGGCCCTGAGTCCAGGTTCTCACCGGAGGATATTATAAGGGAGTGTATTGAATCCTTTCTCATGATTGATGATCCTGTTGAGGCATTGTTTTTGTTTGTTCTCCCTTCCGTCTGTGTCGAGCTTTGAGGTGCCTCAAAACGCTCCCTCATCCTGTTTGTTATTCGTCTATTAAGTTTGACATGGGTATTCTATCTTTATTATTTCTGGTTACTTTTGCTGATCTCTTTAGATATTTAATAGATTCGTGATAGGTGTTGCTTTTGCAGCTTTTGCACTTCCACCATTCACTTATACTAGATTGTATTTTGGAGTCATATTGACCTACTATTGTGATCTTTTGATGGATATTTAATAACGTTATCTTATCTCAACAGAGGAAAAAATATTTCAAAAAGAGAATATAGGTGTACTGGAATTAACCAGTGGAGTATAAAGATTAGGTTTGTTTGGCAATCAATAACTAACTATTTGCGTCTATTAGGATGGCTTCCTGGAACGACTGAAGATTTGCTTTCACTAGGAGGCATCAAATATTTCTAATTGAAAAGAGATTCATGTTTGTAGTACTAATAGTAATTATAGAATTATGTATTTTGTTTCCGAGGAACAAAGTCTAATTTGGTCATCCCGAAGGCTATTAACTGTTTGAATGCCTATTATTAAAGCCAAAATTGCTATTAGATTTGTTTCTTTGTTGTTTGCTATTTCTTATTATTTGCTTCTCTATATGAATTCATTATGATAAAGAGAGCTTACACTTTACTACAAATGACTAGCAGAAGATGGCTGCAATTTTACAAGACGCACGGCTTCAGTTCCAGGCAAATCTCAGCACAGTGGTCGTGTTTCAGTGCCTAATGCTCACATTGATCAAGCGGACCTGGTTCTTCCAGGAATGGGCAGGTATATAATATTTGATCGGTATTTCTTATTTAAGTACTCACAAGGAATCCAGCCTACTCAACTTGTCTCAAACCGATAATCATACATCTATTCAGCGTAAATGTTAACATGGACATACAATTATATTTTTCTCTTATTACAGGTTGGGGATTCGGCTTTTTCTCTTATTACAGGCTGGGGATTCGGCTAGGTGTGAACATGCCTGCCAGGGCCAATCGCAGGCCCCCAAGAAGTGAACGCGATTCTCATCCCGAGGGAGAGTTGTTTCGTGAGGATTATGACGTAGTGTTATACTTCGGAATTATTGATATTCTTCAAGATTTTGATCTCACCAAGAAACTTGAGCATGCGTACAAGTCTTTGCAATTTGATTCTCTATCAATTTCAGCAGTAGATCTAAAACTGTACTCCAAGTGATTTCAAGAGTTTATTTGCAGAATCTTTCCTGGTAACTCGTAGCAGTTGCATGGTTGTTATTTAATGGGAAATCGTCGCCTATTCAAACCCACAGAGGGACTAGACTTGATGCTCACCAAAAAGAAGATTTCATGGGATACAAGTCTCCAGTTGTTGTTCCTATGTAGAGGCACGATGTTCTCTTTTTCATCCGAATGCATGGGAAACTGCATGCCTCGAGAGCCAAGAAGGAGCGATAAACAAATGATAATTGATCAGCTAAGTTTTGGGAGGTCCAAGTAACGTGCTTTGCACTTTTAAGGCTGGAGGTTTACAGGCAATACTACAATGACATTTTCTCGATGTCTTATCAATTTGGTGTGGCTGTGGCCAATCATTCCTTTTTTAGGCTTACTTAACCTGCTGGCATTTACTTGCTAGCATGGCTTGTTTGAATGGGTTAGAATTTTCCCTCAAGGGAAATTATTAGGATTTGAATTTTTTTGTCCCTCCAATTGTCTGTGGGGTGTTAATGGACAACCTACTGGCTTTATGGGGAAGCTTTCAGAATAAATGGACAGCGTATGGTTGATGCTCAGACAATGGGCTTTCAGGATAAATGTACATTATGGTTGATGCAAGACAATCGGCTTTCTGGCTGAACTTTTAGAAAACATGTAAAGTGTTTACACTAGCAAGATGTACTGCTTGGCCTTAGATATGGTTTTTGCAGTACTCCTCATGTTGCAGGGTTCTTAGACAGGAAAATGACAGCGGCCGTGTATGGTTTTTGCAGTATCTGGGTTTTTTCTTGCAGCAGCTATACTCCTCATGTTGCAGGGTTCTTAGAGAGGAAAATGATAGCGGCCTGTGTATTTTGTAGAAGAGATGGCCTGTATTAGTGGAAAGGCAGAGGTCTCTTTGAGTTTCTACAGGGTAAGGTTTTGTATTTTATAAGGCTTATATTGTACATTTCGGCGAGCCTTATTTACTGGACAGACTCGTCTTTAAGACGAGTCTGTCCAATGGCAGAGATGCATGGCATAAGGTATGATCAGTATGATAAAACCTTATATACATGATGTCACATTCATTCATGGCTTTTTCGGTTATCCTTTTTCAGGCATCTTCTGATTAGGGATCAAATTTGAAGGGTAGGGTCTTATTTCACTTTGAAGGGTTCTCAAAGATTAAACCCTTCAATGTTGAAGTGTAAAAATAATTCATTCTTTTCATTTGAAAATGTGATAATATATAAAAATTTCATTATATACAATGTAAATGAATATCAAAAATAGAAAAAAATATATACAAAGATCTCAATTGCTTTATATGTAATTGAACTTGAATTAACAAATTATGACAAACAACTTAAAACTTGTACAATAAAAGTATCTTTATGGGTAAAATCTATGATGTTAGTTTTAAGTTTCATTTTCACTACAGATGGAATGCCTCTCATGATTTATGGAAGGTTCAAGACCTTTTTCATCTTCACAAAACTAAAACCTCGAAGACATTGTTTTAAATACATATGTAAGTAGAACAAAAAACTTACATTGATCACCATATGTTTGCACATAATTGAGCTTGTTAAACAACCACTCCACAACTCAATGGATTTTCTGCACCGATCTTTCTGTCTTCAATTACATCTATTGTCAACTCGATGAACATAGTAATAATTGGGCATACAGTAACCACCTTATTTACATTTGGACTCAGGATGCCATTAACCTGAAAAAATAAGAAATTGTCATATTAATCTAAAAACAATAGTGTGCAAAAAGAAATGTCATATGCTATAACAAAATCTGAATGACAAAGTGATCCATTTCATACGTTTATTACAATTTAATGGATTCCAAAATTCTTGTGAATATGTTGATGGGTGAAACCAAACTTGCAAGCCTCCTTAAGGAAATGAGTGGACATGATGACTTGCTCATTTTCTATAAATAAATTCCAATTGATAAAGTGCTATATTTCAGAGCTTTATTAGAATTTAATAGATGTCAAACTGCTTGTGAATATGATGAAAATTCAAACCAAAACCTACTTGTGAATATGTTGAAAATTGAAACTAAAACCTAGAAGACATTGTTTTAGATACATATGTACATAGAACCAAAAACCTACCTTGAAAAAAAATCAAAGAAAAAGGACATACCGAGAGCTAGATCACCATATGTTTGCATATAATTGAGCTTGTTAAACAACCACTCCACAACTCAATGGTTTTTATGCCCCAATCTTTCTGTCTTCAATTACATCTATTGTCAACTCGATGAACATAGTAATAATTGGGCATACATTAACCACCTTATTTACATTTGGACTGCAAATGCCATTAACCTGAAAGAAAGAAAGAAAATGTCATATTAATCTGAAAACAATAATGTGCAAAAAGATATGCCATATGCTATAACAAAATCCAAATGACAAAGTGACCCATTTCATACCTTTATTACAATTTAATGGATTCCAAATATCCTGTGAATATGTTGATGGGTGCACCCATGGATTCCAAACTTGCAAGCCTCATGAAGGAAATGAGTTAATATGATGACCTGCTCATTTTCTATTCAACTAATATTGGGCATCCAGAGTAGTTATATTCCAAGTAATAGGTATATTCTACCACTTTTGTATTCCAAGTAATAGGAAGATTCTACCACTATTGTGCAGTGTGTGATGTAAATTTCCATTGTACAAGCATAAAAGAATGATTATTATAATGAGGATATGTTACTTGAAACTGACCCATGAAACTTATATATGTTGAAGTTTAGGGTTATATTAGGTTTTGACATAAAAACTATACTTTAATGCATAAGCAAAATTAAACAAAGTTAGATTCAAAATAATACTACTGCAATAAATCCAAACATAATTTGCATCTCTCTCAACTTTCACACTCCACTAGTCACTGCGTTAAAGTTGGTCCTTGAGATGATTTAAATTCCATGTATAGTAACAATATTATAACTGATAAAAACAATAATAAAGTACATGAAATAGCAACACTAAACAACAGTAACAATAATAATCTAGAATTGTTTTGGATCGGCCTTATCCTCAGATAATTTTAGGTTCTAATCTTGTCACCGAAGGGACAAGTCACCTAGATGAACAAATGACATACCTTGAGAGAGAGCTTAAGAGGGTTATAGCAGCAAGGATATAGATCTCAGATTCTTAATCAACATGAAGAGAAACTTTAATCATTTAATCAGGCTTTAGCAACAATTCTTAAGAAGGCATGAAACATAGTCATACCCAGCAATGACACATAGTCATGCTCAAGAGAGACACTTCACAACAACAACAGAAATGATACAGTCATGCCCAACAAGGAAGACACTTCACAACCAACAACAGAGAGAATACAGTCACGCCCAATAGGGAAGACACTTCACGACCAGTAGCAAAGAGGATAGAATCATGGGTCAGCAGGGAAGACACTTCACGGCCAGCAGCAGAGAGGATACGACCACAAATCAGCTAGTGAAGGTTGTTCACAAATAGACTCAGCAATCCTAAAACAATGAGGCCCATGCTATAGTCCAAGAGAAGCTCACATGTCATATTAACAACTGCTTAAAAAAGAACTTTGAATCAACCCAAAACAATCACGGGACAGATTCACATGTTAGCTGCAAAATGTCACAGTTCAGCAAGAAGGGACAACCTTAAACTTGAATCTGAAAAAACTGAGGAATGAAGCAGTGAAACCTTAGCAGCATACTTCTTGACATAAATCTAATATCTAACTTATATTATTACAATGAAGGATAAGACTTGCTTTTATAACTTGAAAGAAAAACTAGAAGGGTCCTCCTTCAACCCTAGCTTTTAGGTTGGTTACCAATAAAACATAAAATAAAGTTAAGTTGACTTAAGATAGGGTACCAATGGTCCAACAATAAAAACCATAAAATAAAATTCATCACACCAAAGGTACACATAAAAAGGACGCTAGGACCAAGTAAAAGATAAAGGAACAAAAGTAAACCAAAGGTGCCACAATAGAAGTTAAGACAACCCAATAACCCACAAGACCAAGGTGTAGAATAAAGGTGGACAAACAACCCCTTTTACACATAGGACCAACAAGACCAAGGACTTTAACATTTTCTCTCTCTCAAGGTACATTGTTTCATATATTTTTATCATCGTTGTATAAGGAGAAGATCCAAACTGGATGATGTGATCCTTTGGTCCTCAATACTACTCCTAAGGGTTATGTGCTAGTGACAACATCAAGGGGTGGTCAGTCCCTTGAGAAACAACCTAGCAATAACTGATTAGGAGAGAGGACATCACACATCATCATCGTGGTATATGTCACTAGGGTATTCTGGTCTGGGACCAAACAGTTTCCTGGACACATTGTCCAAGAAGATCTTGCAGGTTGAGGTAAAGACTTCCTGGTCTGGGACCCAAGTAGTCCCTTCAGGAGCATTCTTGGTTAGTTAACCAGGTGACATATAGGGGCCCTAACCATATTTTAGGGACTTTGCCATGGAATCAACCTGCTTGGTCCCAGACCAATAACCCTCGAAGACTATTGGGGGCCCTAGGGTATCTTCTAGGGTCCCACTCTTCCCTAATTAACCGACTAGGGTGCCATCCTCCTTGAGAATGGGTCTCCCAGTTGCACTATCTTTAACAATATGATCATACCAAAACAAACTTATTCGTTGTCACATATATAGAGAACCAAGGGGATCCCTTATCTGATACACAACTATTGCAAGATATTATTCTAATAAAAATAGAACATATATGATTTTATAATGGAACCAATAATAATAATGAACTATAAAAAATCTAAGGTTTTACTATCGAAAAAAATTCAGCATGCTCTATATGAAAAAATAAATAAAACAAATAAAAGTATATGAACAAATAAATTGAAAAATTCAGCAAGCTCTATATGAAAAAATAAATAGAACAAATAAAAGTATATGTAAAAATAAATAGAACTAAATCCATAACTACAATAGTTTCTCATTTTCCAAATTTAATATACTTTAACAAACAACTACACATTGAAATTAGAAGTGAAAACTCTACGTTAATTTTTTCCTAAAAGTAATATATCATTGAAAAATTGAAACTATATATGAGCTATTGTAAATTAAAATAACTCATTAGTAAAACTATATTATTTGAACTTTATAACTTAATCCACAATTCAACATACCTCATACATTCAAATATGGAATAAATGGTCTTGTTGGCATGTTTGAGTCCACCTCTTTCATTATATCATTTCCTTGATGTAACAATATACACCATTTAATAACCTTTAGTGATGTTTTAATTCTAGAACACTTTACATAAACAACAACTAGGTGAGTGAGACAAGGAGAGGGCGAATGATGGGGTGGAAGAGGGATATCGAGATAAGGAAAGGGATAAGGAGGTGGTTAGTAGAAGGGGAGCGATAAATGAAGAGAGAGAGAGAGAGATTGGTTGGTGGTTGTTAGTGGTAAAAGTAGGTGAGAGACCAAGAGAGGGTGAATGAGGGGGTGGAAGAGGGATATAGAGAGAAGGAAAGGGATGGAGAGGTGGTTAGTGGAGAGAGAGAGAGAGAGATTGGGTGGTGTTGGTTAGTGATAGGAGTAGGTGAGAGACCAAGAAAGGGTGAATGAGGGGGTGGAAGAGGGATATAAAGGGATGGAGAGGTTTGTTAGAGAGAGAGAGAGAGAGAGAGTAAAGCATATTTGAAAGAGTGTGAATTCTTGAAGGAAAATATGCACTCATGGGAGTTGAGAGTTGATGAAACCATGAACATATTTGGTGGTTGAATAATCCACATTTGGCAGTTGAATCTCCAACAAAGTAAACGGATCCACAAACATTATTGGTGGAACCATTAGCTCTATTTATGGATATTCAACTTGACTTGCATAGGTTGAGTGTTTTCCCCAAGCATAACTTCCAGAGGCTGGGTGGATGCCCCCAGCATGACTTCCAGAGGTTGGGTGGATTCCCCAGCATGACTTGTAGAGGATGGGTGTTTAGGATGAACTTGAATTGCATAGATTAAGAGGGTGCCCTCAGCATGAATTGCATAGGCTGAGTGACTGGGTCCAACATGAATTGCAGAGGTTGGATGACTTCCACCAGCATGACCTGTAGAGGCTGAGTGGTTATGATCAACATGACTCGCAAAGGTTGAAAAGGTGACCCTAGCATGACCACCGACAATGCTCATGGTTCCACTAACAATTACTCATTGTTCCACCATTAATGCTCATGGTTCCACCAGCAATGCTCACGGTTCCTTAAATAGAGCTCATGGTTCCACCAACAATGCTCTTCACTCCACCAACAATGTTCATAGTTCCATAAATAGAGTTCACAGTTCCATAAATAGAGATCCTAGTTCCAGCAACAGTGCTCATGGTTCCATAAATATATCTCATGGTTCTACCATTAATTCCCATGGTTCCACCAACAATGCTCATGGCTACATAAACAAAGCTCATGGTTCCATTAACTTTGTTTGAGATTCAACCACCAAATGTGAAAATTTCTACCACCAAGTACATTCATGGCTTCATCAACACTAACTTTGTCCAAGGTTCCATATGCATGTTGGGGAAAAATATTAAACAAATTATAACATATATCCAACGATTTAATTGTCAACCCGGAGAGAGCGTAAACTTGTGAGGTACAGACAAAATATATGCAGGGGCAAAGTATTGCTAACTAAAATTGAATTAAGCTTGCAAAAATAGGAAATTGCATGAAATAAATATGATCTAGAAAAGCAGGAAATTACGTCAAATAAATCTAATCTAAGGAAGCATCAGATTGCATGAAATAAACTGATATAAAACAATCAACATTAACTTGTGAGCTCACATAAAATCAACATAACTAATTCATAACCAAGACATCACTGAAATTATATACTAATAACTCGTAAGAAAGAAACTCAAATTAACATGAGAGAATCAAAGGATTTGCATTAAGCATCATTTCCATTACATAACAATCAAGAATCCACTCTATGACTAACTCTAAACTATTCTCTACTTCCAAACCACTAGAGATATCTCTAACAAAATGAGGAGAGAGCCCTCCTATTTATACATGAATTTAGGATAACCAATCCATAATTACAGGTCCACTATTCTCTCAACTTATCCCTCAAAATCTTCAACAAATCCACTTTTCTCTCAACTCGTCCCTAAAAATCCTCCATGATATCTTGGATAAGATATTCCATCTCCATGATCTTCTCCTTGAAATTAGGCCACACCTTAAAGATGAAATTCGAATTTGAGGCTAGGTGGTGATTTTTGAGCTTGTTAAAGTCTTCAAATATACCTGTAATAATCACCAAACTCATCCAACTTTAAGGTATAATGAAAATATATTAATTTTCTTAATATTTACCACAAATTCACTCAAAATACTAAAAAATAAACTATTTGGAAAATAACAAGGTAACCCATATTTATTATGAAAATGGAGGATATTAATGGTTTTATGGAAGGATCAAACAGGGATAAGCTGACAAATGGTATATGATGAATAAAATGTGGTATTTTTGCAACTCAAGAATGCAATTTTAAGGATTCCACATCCTCCAGGGATAATTTTAGGGGCGAATTTTAGCCCAGTGGGTTATTTTCTACATTTTTCTCCCAAAAAAGATTCACCATTTTGCATTTTTTGAAGCCCTGTTTCGCCCAATTTCGATGGGGTAAACTTTTTTCACCCTAAAAATCGCCAAATTATTATATAAATATATAAAATCCTTGGAAATTAAAATATTTTTTGAAAAATATCGTCAATCATTTTATAGTTGTCATTTTAACAATTGGTAATATTCGCCAACATTTATACAATTTTAAATAAGTATGGTTCCTTAAAATCATCCCTAACAACCTCGTGAACATGTATGCGTTACTCACCAAATGTCTCATGGTCCATAAAAAATGCTTATAAGATTCATCGTTCCACAAACATTGTTTAAGTTGCCTTAATTTGCACATGGTTTTATATGCATTGTAGTATATTTCCACTCACATTGTTCACAATTCCATTCTTCATGGTTCCACCTCTAAAATGCTCATTTTCCATGAATTTTGTTTAAAGTTCCTTAATGGTTCCACCGCCTCATGACCATTGCTCATGGTTTCACCAATAAAGAACATGGTTCTATAAATAGAGGTCATGGTTCCACCAATAATGTTCATGGTTCCACCAATAATGCTCATGGTTCCATAAATAGATCTCATGGTTCCACCAACAATGCTCATGGTTCCATCAAACTCTTATTTATAGTTGGTCAAGTTTCTTTAATTGCACATGATTTTGTATGCATTGTACATGGATCCCCCTGCATTGTTCACGGTTCCATAAAATTGTCCATGGTTCCATATACATTCTTTCGATTGTTCCACCCATAAAATGCTCATTTTCTATGAATTTTGTTCAAGGTTCTCTGCACAGTTCCACCACCTCACGACCATTACTCATGGATCGACAAATAATTCTCGTGGTTCCATAAATAGAGCTCACATTTATACCATCAGTGCTCATGGTTTCGTAAATAGAGCTCACATTTCTTCCATCAGTGCTCATGGTTCCACCAATAACGTTTATGGTTACATAAATAGAGCTCATGGTTCCACCAACACTACTCATGGTTCCACCACCTCATGACCATTACTCATGAAAAATGTAAATGGAACCATGGACAATTTTGATGGAACCGTGAATAATGCGAGTGGAACTATGTGCAATTAAGGACCATGAATATCACAAGCATTGCTTATGGACCACGAACTATTTGATGAGTAATGCATACATGGTCACGAGGTGGTGGAATCCTAAATAATGCATACAGAACCTGGAAAAAAGTTAGTGTTGATGAAACAATGAACATATTTGGTGGCAAAGTCTTGCACATTTGGTGGTTGAATTTCAAACAAAGTTAATGGATCCATGAACATTGTTGGTGGAACCATGAGCTTTGCTGGTGGAACAATGAACTCTATTTGTGGAACCATGAGCATTAATGGTGGAAGCATGAGTAATGTTGGTGGAACCAAGAGCTCTATTTATGGAACCATGAGCTCAATTTATGGAACCATGTCCGTTGTTGGTGTTATGAGCTAAGTGGTTTCTATTAAAGGTAGCAGCAAATAAAAGTGTGGAATGTTTGGTAGCTCCAAATTGATGGTGGATTGGTTCAATCATAACTATACAATTAACAATATATTTCTTGAACTTCTAATGAATAAATTCCTATAAGTTGGTGAGAGTTTTAAATCTTTAATCTTCGCACAATTTTCTAAATCCTTAATCTTTGCACATATCTTTAGAAAGTTTAATACCTTAGTTGACCAATTATTAAAAAAATCATTATTCATACATAACGAAACTCTTATTAAAAAATTTCAGATTTTTATTTAGGTTTGAATGATATGTATTTTGATTTCACATCTAAACTAGAGAAATGTTTGAGATAAAAAAGTTTGAAAACTCATATATTCAATTTATAAATATATAACATAAAATGATATTTTTTATATCATAAAATAATATGTTTTGTTTTGTTTTTATAATAGGGGAATTGGCAATTGGGGTAGGTTTTGTACTCACGTGATATAGGGTCGAGTACCATCCTCTACCACTATATCCCTAGGTGCACCTACATAGCTCGCTAGCATGGAGTACGTGGTATCCAAGGTTTGAACCTGTGACATCTATTTACAAAGTGTCATATCATTTTACTCTTTTATCAGGAAGTACACACCCCTATGAGCATCATAAAATAATATGTTTTTTACATCAATCTATTATATTAAATAATATATTTTTTTTTTTATATCAATATAGTGACCTTTAGGAGATAGATTAACACAACTATTATAATGAAGCAATAGGAAAATCATGATTAAAAGGAAGAGTGATTCATTTAGATAATATAGGAATTAAAAGGTACTCAAATATATTATATTATAAATTGAATTGTTTTTCTAATAGTTTTTTTGTGAGTTATTGACTTTGTTTACGTTTTGGATGTTTTTTAATAAAAATAATAGTTTTCTAGGGGAATTGACAATTGGGGCATGACTCGTATTTGTTTCGTATCAGGTCGATTCCCATATGCTACTAGTATATCCTTAGGTGCACCCACACAACCCCTATCATGGAGAATGGGTTAGCTGAGGCTTGAATCCATGATGTCTCAAGGAGTTCCTTAACAATAAACTCTATTTCCACATGATCTATACCCCTTGTGTTTTAATAAAATTATATATTATAATATTTATTTTTTTAAATTAAATTGATTTTATTTTTAATTTTATTTATTATAGATTTATAAAATATAGAAAATAAATTATTTGCAATACCTTTTTTGGATAGAATACACATCACATAAAACTCTTTGTGCACTTTTTCTCGTTTCTAGGATGATATATGGACTGAACTGTTTGGTTGCAATTTTTAACGTTCACATAGATATCCACACTAGCCTAGCATGCTAAATTATTTTCAATTTACAATGTGAAGAATACAATTATTATAAATTTTTCCCACAACGGGTGTCTAATCATAGGAAGACAGCACACAAGGAAATTAAGATCCCACTTGGGCCATCTAGAAGAGTGGCGTGGGGGGCGCTTAACACGATATGATGGCCATGTGAGGTGATGCAAAGGGTTGGTTAAGGAATTGGGGAATGATGAGATGAAGTGAAATTTTGTTCAGTGTCGACGAATGAGTATAATGTGAAATGAGGTCTAAATCAGGGAGGATTATTGCAAGTTCATACTTGCATGCATCCATAATTGTTCTGGGAAGCTAGATTACCCTAGACTAGTGATGATTGCAAGTGATTATGAAAGTAATTTTGGCTTCCTCCATTGGTGTTTTCTAGTTGGTTTGTTTCTTTCCTCCACTTGGAAATTATTTTGTCTTCTTATTGAAGCATGACTTAACTCTGTAGAGAAGATGCAAAGGGTGGTGGACAAGCCATATATGGAAAAAATTCCTAGACTCCTTGGATATCAGGTCACATGGGTAAGATTTCCTCTTAGGATTGAAAAATTATAAACTCAATAGTAATTTGAAATGGTCTTGGATTTTGGTGTGCTGGGGTGGAGGCATTATTTTTGTCTTCTTGTCATTTACAATCACTACAAGAATGATGACCCATTTTGCTCGTTTTTTGTTCTTGTCTTGCAAGGTTTCGTTCTAGTGGGTGGGACTTTTGGACACCTTCTGTATGGGATCCCTCTCTTATATAAAGCATGGTCAAGGGAAAGTGTGTAAGGAAACAACACCTTACTCATATGTCGAGTGTGTTACAGGAATCCTACATGGCTAAAGCCAACTACAACAAATCCATTTCATATAGAGTTTAGGACCAAATCGAAAAAATGGAGTGGGTTGAAGGAGAATGAAATGATACCAATCTTGACGATATCCAGGTCGAGATGGGTATGATGGAGGTAGATGTTGATTCATCTACAAACAAAGACACAAAGTAAAAAAAGGCTATCACTTTGTATTGGTAGCTTAAGACCTTGTTGGGAAAAGTCATTATGAAGCATGAAAAGGAGAAAAAATCCATTCTGTTGCAATAGGATAAAATAAAAGAGAAGTTGGGGTAGGTTTAATCAACAATCAAACTAATTGCTTAAGGTCAACTGGAATTTGATGCTAAGATGAATGATTTGGAAAGGTAAATGACATGCAAGGTCTTTCGAGATAGGTTACAAAGAGGAAAGCAATCTCTACACCCATAGAGCCCAAGGTTCCTACTATCGTTACCAATGATATGATCCACATTACTTCTAGAGATGGTAAGTTTTATATATATATACACTAAGACAAAGCACATATTAGTAAATAAGGTAGGGCTAGATAGTAAGTCTCATCATAGGCTTAGTCCTCTAAGTGAGTTTGATATTATTATTGCAAATCTCAAGCAATTTGAAAGACCCTTTTACCTTAAAATAACTTGAAATTTTTAAGAATGAAAAAGTGATATTTTGAATTAAGTTAGAAATATAATGTTTCCTATAACTTAAAATAAAACATTACTATAAATTTGAATTACTATATATGTACTAATTAAAATTACAATGTTTAATACTTACAAATATGATTATGGCAACAAATTTTATTTTCACAAACTGTTAATATCCTTACAAATTCATTATGCCATATTCTTAATTTCCTTACAAATTTATTATCACATATTTTTGTAAATTCATATATAAAAAAATCATACAAAGTTTAAATTTACATAAAAATATGAATTTATATATAAAAATATAAAGATTCAAAATTATATAAACAAATCATACACATTCAAAATTAATATAAAATTATGAATTAGTATATATAAAAAAACACAAAAAATTATGAAAGTGTGTATAAAAAAATAAAAATTCAAAATTTATATATTATAATGATTAATCAAATCTTATTTAATTTTAAAATTTTTTAGTAAAATTTAAATCAAGCTAAAAATAATAATATTCTATTTTTCTCAATAACCTTAATTAACATTGTGGTGAGTTAAATTGATATGTAACTAACATAGAATTGACAAAAAAAAATAAAATTAATTAATTACTTTTTATTTTTGATACAACTTTACACATCTCCCTCATACTAAATTGCAAGCACTTCTCTATTCTTTATGCAAAAAAAAATACAAATTCAAACCTTTAATATAATTATGGATTTATACTTAAAATACAATATAAATTATAATCAAATTCAACTTTTATTTATAATAAAATATTCTATACAAACTTTAAATAATAATTATAAATTTTTCTTATTTAAAATTCAATAATAAAAAATAAAATAATTTATAGTTTTTATGGCTCAAAATCCAAAATTATATGTTAAATATTTTTTACATTAAAACAAGATATAGATACAAGTTTATCTATACACATTTTAAAGAAAATAAACTATTTATCTATCTATAAACATTTTAAAGAATGCAAACCATGAAAACTAACAATTTTATTTATCTAAAAATACAAACTATTTTATTTGGTGCTTTTCACTTTTCACATTTAAAAGCCTAAACCTTAGACTACTGTACTGTTACTCATCTCTATTCCAGAATATATTAATAATGACAAACTACCTTAAAAACAAGAATATATTTAGTAAATAGAATGAATATATCTAGTAAAAGTAAAATGACTTGAGTTTGTTAAATATAAATGTGTTGTGAGAGCTGTTTAATATAGGTTCATAAGGAAAGGGTTGGGGCTTTCCAGAATGAACAAGGAATGGAATGGGATCTTCCAGAAGTCCAATAAGGGCCCAACTGGCCTTTCTTCCTTGAAGTGATAAATTGGAGAGTGAGATAGCTGCAAGTGGTAAAGATTTGGTATTCATCCATCCACCAATGTATCCTCACGGCACCGGGCTATGATCTTCTTAATGTGTGATCATCTTCTTAAGCTGTGATCGATGAGAACTGAAATGCATGGTGATTTGAATATGCTGAAGTGAAAAGAATAAAATGAATTAGAATCTGCGGTCCTGTAGTTGTCTGCGGTCCTGCTCATGCAAAATGCGATATGCATCACAAAATACTAATGATACATACTCGGTAGTTTGTCTAAGGCCATGGCTAAACCCAGTGCTTCTGCTTTGCTTTAGATGACAGAAGAACATGATTTGGTCATTAATTACGAGGAGATTTGAGGTTTGCACTCGTATGCAAGGCCAATATTGAGGCCATCAGGAACTCTGGTTGCCATTCACTCCATTCCTCCTTCAAGAATGAAGTTGCTTGTTCAACCCTCGATATTCTCTCCCTGTTCAATTTCAGCTCGCTTAAAGAAGGGCCAGTTTGGATCTTGTGCATTTGAGCTTCCTTCAGGGATTTGTAATAACACACGATATGAGAGGTCCCGTCTGGTTGAGAATGTGAATAAGCTATTCCAATTCTCCTCCCATGTTTTCCCGAAAACGCATAATCTTGGAAAATGTTGCGGACCATCTAAATAAACCATCGGAGATCTGAGTAGAGCTAATATCAATATCTGCATTGCATCCTGGTGAATGACAACCACCGCATAAACAAAGTATTTGAAATCGAGTTGTAAGTAAATGTCTGTTCAAATTTCTGAATTTGAATTTGAAATTTCTCGCCCTTGAAACAACCATCGCATCCATATGATGATGCATGGCTTCCGCTGCCAACTGGACGATTCTCGAATCAGTCAAATGGCAGAGGAATTTTAATTGATGGCGACATGGTTGCGAGGATGTCAGAATCAGAAGATGCCTGAAAAAGGAGAGTATTTAATGCGACGGCCGTCGGATTGCTCTTTGGAACAGATCCGACGGCGGACAATGTGACTGCCGTCGCATTAAATACTCTGCTGCATGCAGAGTATTGTTCGTCAAAAAGGATAATCGAAAACAATCGGATTAAGCCATGGATGAATGTAGCATCATGTATATAAGGTTTTATCATACTGTTCATACCTTATGCCATACATCTCTAACAATGGACAGACTCATCTTAAAGGCGAGTCTGTCCAGTAAATAAGGCTCGCCACCATCTCCCTACTTCAAATACGGAAACTTTTACAGGGCTCATTCAACCTTTTGCTTAATTATAAATTAACGTTAAATTTTGTAGCCCATTACATTAAATAATTCCCTTGAATCCTGTTTCCTGTACAGGGTGATTGACGGTACGAAAATAATAACTTGACAATTGACAACACATAAATGATTTAACCTTTACCTGGGCATTTTTAATTTCAACAAATTCTCTATGATTTTGATGCCCCTAAAGAACGACAATATAAAATTGCAAGGACTGAATTCGTTGCAATAGTATAGGCTGGAAATGTTCTTTAATAATGCAGACATGTGCAAATGTTATATTATAGTACAATGTGACTAAGTTGACAACAAGATGCCATTAGTCGAGTGAAGAACTTTTTAAAAATGAACTCTTTTAAAAATTAAATATTAAACCGAGTTCATGACACGAGCAAGCCTGGAATTTCAAATTTTAACAGCACTTGGATTGCAGAAAATCACAATCCTATCCTTCTATTTCTTACTGCCTTAAACCTTGGAGCGTGGAAGGGAGAATATGCCCAACCTATTTCTTATTTATACCTTAAAAATCAGACGTTGAGGAGTATGGATGGCTTGCTATTAACCCCTTAGCTTGGATTGCACTACAAATCATAAAGGTATTGGTATTTTTAACTTTTACTGCCTATTGTTTGCCCCTAACGATGGGCCAGTCGAGAGCTCTCACTCGGGAACTAGTATAATAGGAGGAGCAGGATAACCCCTTACCTGTAAAGTTATCATCTGCATAAATAAACCTAAACGTGGGCGAGTGGCCAGAACTGTCCGGCTAGTGGCGAGTATTGTTTTATCAACGGTTATAGTTGAAAGGAGGTACCTTATTTATGACATGTAAGCAAAATAGATAAAAGGAGGTACTCTATTTATGACATGTAAGCAAAATAGATAAACGGGAAGTGATTTTTTAAACCGATAGACGGTGACGTGCCAAAATTAGAGTAACCTGTCAAATACGTTTTTAAAACCATAAAACGTTTGTGAACCGTCAATTTCCAGGCCTGGGTCACACGAGACATAGTTACACATTAAAATATCATTTTATTCTAATAGTCCTGTATTTTACAGGGAGGTTGTAAAAAATGGGTTAGGTTTTATCTTCCATCATAAAATCTTTATTAATGATATTAATTAATTATACACAACAATTTAGAATCTTTAGTAATGATATTACTTAATTACACACCAATTTATAACTAACGCAGAAATGGAAAGGCACATTTCATTTAAATTTTTAAGTAATTGATAAACAATTATATTTTAAAGTAATTACATAAAGTTTTATATATATATATATAAATTTCAAATATCTTTTTTATAAAATTAATACATATTTGTATTTTAAAATAATCATATAAAATTATAAAATGTTTTAATTTTTAGGTTCAAATATCTTTTTATAAAATTATAAAATATTTGTATTTTAAAATAATTATATAAAGTTATAAAATGTTTTAATTTCTAAGGTTATTGATAATAAAAAATTATATTTTAAAGTAATTATACAAAGTTATATAATGTTTTAATTTTTAAGTCTATTGATAAAAAAAATTATATTTTAAAGTAATTATACAAAGTTATATAATGTTTTTTTTTTTTTAAATTTCAAATATTTTCTTTAAAATTATAAAATATTTGTATTTTAAAATAATCAATAAAGAGTAAATGTATAGAATTTCATCTTACAATTTTTAAAAGGCTGTGATTCATTCTTACGGTTTAATTTTGCTTTTATAATTTTAAAATTGTAATATTAAAAAAATACAATAATTTTCAGGTTTTTAATTTTTATTTAAATGATTGTTTATACAATCAAGAATGAGATTCAAAAGTTCAAAATGTCACCATATAATTCAAATAAAGCTGTAAATGATTTACTTTTTGCTAACTTTAAAAATTGCCTACATTTATTAACTAATCGGCTGGTTTAGAGCCTTGCATATTGTTTGCCTGAAAATAAAGATTAAATACATAAGAGTTTTTAACCATATGCCAATTTTTCTTAACAACTGAAAATTATAAAAAGGAGGTTTGTGTTATTGGTCTATTCTGTATGTTGTTTAACCGTGCCATCTTCTATGGCCATTGCTTGAACCAGCCTTAACAATCCAACAGAGGTAGTGCTTTAATCATATCCTTCTCTCGGTCTTTAACTATATTGGTTGCTTCTCCAATTTCTAACATTACAAGCTTAAGTCGGGGACATTGTAGGTATGTTTTGGATTTAGCAACTGTGTTCCTCAATCACTTCCATCTTCCTATCCGGTATGATGCCAGCACATATTTGTTGTCAAATTTTCAACAAAACAAAGCTACACATATCTCGGATCACATCCAAGAGTAGCGAAGATGAAAGAGGCTTATCAAAGCCACCATACCCCCCAATTTCTTATTAGAGTGGTTCTTAAAATATTTACTGTGTTATATATCTAAGGACATATCCACTTCGGGGGTAACCACGGAAGAATAGGTTATCCTCAGGGCCCAGTAGTTAGGTTTGATTTATGCTCAGTCTGGGATATTGTATTAAATCATTCCTCAAGCGTTGAGGTCTACCAATAATGTAGAGAAACCCAAGCCTAGACCCCATGCCAATGGTGTGGTTGGTTCGGTAAATTCTCCCACTATAGAGTCATTGGATAAGTAACTCTGTGAGTTGTCAGTGAAGCAATCTACAACAAATGTTGTCACCCCCTCATCTTAAACTGCAACTATTTTTGCATAGTCTTCTCATACGGGAAATCAACAGCCCAGTGGGAAAAAGAAGAAAGGGAAGAAAGGTGAGGGTAATAAAAACAAGCAGAAACCCACGAACAATGCTGATGGGAGTAAAAAGGATAAGAAGAAGGTTAAATTTCCCTGTAAGTTGTGCTAGGGAGACCACCTAACTCATCAATTGCCTCTTATGGATCAAGCTCAGAAGTTGCTTAAATATCAACAACCAGCTATCCCGAAGGATCCATTTCCCCGAGGACAGAATGCAGCTTCTATTTCGGATGTAACCAGGGGCACTTCTAATGCTCCTCCTGATCAAAACTATATCAACATGATATAATATAACACCTTAATCCAGACAATAAACAAGAATTATGAATCGAAGGCTTCAGAGAAGGGTAAGTCTACCGGTGAAACTTCTAACCCTCTCACTATTAAGAAACATGTTCATCGGATGCCTAAGATACGGAAAGGTGTCTTTAAAAAAGCATTTCACAATCCTAACTCTAGGGTTGCTTCCAACTACTCCGTATTTGAATATTTGGCTCAAAATCCTTGTGCAATGTCAGCATTGGAAGTGTTACAAAGTTCTCCTGCTCAGCGGAATTCCCTCTTAGCAACTTTAGGCATCATGGATTCATCGAGTCTGCTGGCGAAGTTTAATCTGTCAGATGTTAAGATTCTCCTATCGTATCATGTGGCTTTGAAAATTGATGTTGTCCATGGTGGAAAAACCATTGGATGTACAATTTTTATGAAGGTGTTCCACATGTTTGAATGTCAATGTCTTGCTAGAATACTTTAGGTTCCCCAGAGCTAGTTCCATCAAACACTTTACTTACTACTTTCAACGGAAAGTCTTTCCATTCGCATGGTAGCCTACTGGATTTGAGATAAATTTGGCAAAAAAAGCAGTGGCTATTGAAGTAGAAGTGATTGATGCTCCATAGGATTATAACTTTCTTTTAGGAAGAAGCTGGACTTACGCCATGTGTGTGATTACCTCGGTCGTTCTTCGAGTGGTAGTGTTTCCACATGAAGGGAAGTTTGTTGACCAACTCAGTTTCACTCGGAAGGGTCATTTGGAGACTAATAATTCCACTATACCTTTGATCGATCAGACTAAATCGGCTAATGAAATCTTGGGGGTTGGAATGTTTTTATCATTGATGGGGACATTTGATATCCCGACCCCTATAAACTATCTAGGTTCTACAAGTGAACTGAAGTCTATCACAACAGTTGTCGATAGAACGAATCCTTGGGTCCTTCCTTCCCATCATGAACCTCAAGTTCCCTTATCTACAATGGAAGTGGTTTATCAAGCTATAGTTGATACCAGTGTTGATTTTATCGCGACTCCTTCTATAGTCTCAAAAGAGTCGAAGGAAGCTTATCTTCCCGCTTAGGCGGAGAAATATTATATTCAGATGACTACTTAAACATGGTTTTACCTTCGGATGAAGCCATTTTGGAAGTTATGAGTGGGTGAGATAATATTTAGAAATATCTTCACCATAGGTCCTCCTATCTTCCAGAACTGGGAAGAATTGAGGACCAAGAGTTCCATGTGAGACTCGCAGAAGATGTTGATTTACCTATTAATCCTTTACCAAAGGAGGGAATATTTTCCGAGGGGAATATGGAAAATATTTATGTTACCATTCCAATCAACATTTCTACAAATGCCAACGTCGTAGAAAATGTGCATATCGGTGCAAACTGCTCTCTGGATGAGATTTCCATATATACATCCTTATTTAAGGAATTTCACGATGTGGTTTCCTTGTCATATGAGGAGATTCCATGCATAGATCCATTTATTGTAGAACACAAAATCAAGAATTACTCAGATGCTAAACATGTTCGACAAAATCTTCGACCTGTAAATTCGCGGAAATCGACAATCGTTAAGGCTAAGGTGGAAAAGTTGTTGAAAGTTGGATTTATCTACCCAATTGATCTGATGGAATGGGTATCCAATCCCATTCCTGTTGATTAAAAACAAGGGATAATACGCATGTGCACTGATTTCCATGACATAAATAAAGCGTGTCCCAAGGACAATTATCTGACACCCTTCATTGATCAGATCATTGATGCTTGTGCGGGTAGCGAAGTATTTTCATTTATGGATGGTTTTTTTTAATATAATCAACTCCAAATCAAGCAGGAAGACCAACATAAAACAACTTGTATTTTTCCATGGGGTACCTTTGCTTACAAGAAAAATCCCTTTAGTTTAAAGAATGTTGGAGCCACCTTTTAGCGGACAATGAAATTTTCCTTCCACGACATCAAGAATATTGTCGAGCCATACTTAGACAATTTTCCTGCCCATTCTCACAATAGGAGGGACCATCCAGATCACCTTTGCTTGAGTTTTAAATGATGTAGACATTTTAAAATACGCTTGAATCCCCACGAGTGTGTTTTCAGCATTGAATTAGGGAGGCGAGTAGGGTTTATTGTGTCAAACAAAGGAATTCAGGTGGATCCTTTGAAAGTTGAGGCTATTGTAAATATGCCTCCTCCTCATTCCATCGGGAAACTTTAGAGCCTGCAAGGGAAATATAACTTTCTCCAGCGTTTTATAGTCAATTATGCCAACATAACTAAGGGTTTCATGTGTTTTCTTAAGCAAGATGCCCCGTTTTTATGGGATGAAACCGCACAACTTGCATTCGAGGCATTATAAAAGGCTTTGTTGTCGGCTCCTTTATTACATCCACCAGATTACTCTAAATGCTTTATCTTCTATTTATATGCGTCATAGTCAACCATTGGGGTAGTATTAAGTTTAGGAGGACGACAAGCTCCAAGAGCATGTTGTCTATTATCTTAGTTGTGCATTAGCTAGTCCAGAACTCAGATACTCCCACGTCGAGAAATTAGCATTAGCAGTTATCTATGTCGTTCAGAGGCTTTGTCACTACATTTTACTGGTGACAACCACAGTGGTGGTAGACGTAAATCCTTTTCGGTATGTTTTGTCCCAACGCATAATCGGGGGAAAATTCAATAAGTGGATAGTCATTCTCCAAGAGGTTGACTTGGATTTCCAATATGCTAAATCCAAAAATTCCTTAGTTTTTGCAGAGCTTATCTCAGAATTTCCTACAGAAGAGAATGTAGTGGTGGAGGATGACTCATTTCCAGATGAGTATATCTCTCTTATTTCTACCTCTGATCCCTGGTACGAAGATATCCTTATATATCTCCATACATTGAAGTTTCCTACATCCTTCTCGAGGGAAGAGCGACGTAAATTGCATGTGACTACGAAAAACTACCTCATCATCAGTGATACTTTATATCGTAGAGGGGTAGACTCCATTTTGTGTCAGTGCCTCACCCATGAGGAGGATGGGCATGTCCTAAATGATTCCCATAGTGGAGCATGTGGGGGTCATTTATCTGGGTTAGCAACGACCCAAAAGATTTTACGTGTTGTGAAGCGCTGTCATCTGTTTCATCTCTACACCAGTAAAATGCAGTCGCATCCTGCTCCTTTTTTTCCGTCACTGCGGTGGGACCCTTCACTAAGTGGGGGGTGGATTACGTGACGTGCAACCTAGTTTCTGTTGGGGGGCATAAATACATCATTTTCTCTGTAGATTACTTCACAAAGTGGGCAGAGGCAATGTGTGTTAGGGTATACATGGCACTCCCAAAAGACCAAACACCTAGAGCAACCACTTCACACAAATAGATCATAGATCAATACACCGATGTTTGTCACATGGTTAAAACCCTCAAGAGGGAAACAGTCCACGACCCCAGCCAAATAGATACTTGGAGCAATTTATTTTGCAAAAGAAAGAAAGCTACAAATGAGCTTCTCATAATTGATCAACTAGCCAAGGACCCTCCATGCTCTTTAAATAGAGATCGTGGACAAATCAGGTGTTAAGCCACAGATCAATGGTAGGTATGATCTAAGAGAAGTTGAACCGTTGGATCACTTTATGTCTAGAACATATTGTGACCATCGAATTAGAATATTTACAAATGCATACTAAAGAAACACACTTTACCTAACGAATATATTACACAAGTTGATCTTAACTAACTCCTAAGTGTCTAAATATCCTAACATCCCCCCTTAAGAACAACTTGGGATATGATTGAATGATTTACAAAAGTGACACTATTAGGAGAAGGAAGGAGGCATTAGAGCCTATCCCCCCTTAATGACACATTCCTGAACTCCTAACATAGATCGAAGTTTAGAAAACTTTGCTTATGTAAGAGACTTGGTGAAGATGTCTGCAACTTGATCATCTATAGAGCAATAGAGAATTTCAAGAACATGATCATGAACAATATTTCTGATGAAGTGCATGTGTAGCTGAATGTGTTTGCTGCATTCATGTAGAACTGGATCTTTGGAAAGCTTGATGGAACTTTGATTGTTGTACCAAAGTGGAGTAGGCTGCTACTGCTCAAATCCAAACTCTGAAAGGATCTGTCAAAGCCATGAAGCTTCTTGACTAGCATTAACTATGGCTCGATATTCTGCTTCTGCTAAAGAAAGAGCAAGAGCTTGTTGTTTCTTACAAGCCCAAGTGACAGGTCCAGATCCTAAACTGAAAACATAACCTGCAGTAGACTTTCGATCATCAGGATCATCGGCCCAATCTGAATCAGTGAAACCAACCAACCAAGGTTTCCCCCCTGTACTGTAATGAATCCCAAACTAAATGTACCTTGAATATATCGAAGTATTCCTTTTGCTGCTTTCTAGTGACTTTCATGAGGTGTTTGTATATAATGGACAACACAACCAACGGAAAAGGAAAGGTCAATACGAGAATGAGTCAAGTATAAGAGACTACCAACAAGCTGGCAATACAAGGTGGCATCTACTTCATGGGAAGTACAAGTGGCAGAAAGTTTGACTCTAGACTAGAAGGGAGAAGGGGTTGGTTTATAATCTTCTATGTGAAAGAGACGAAGAAGGTCACAAGCATACTTAGACTGGGAAAGAAAGATGCCTTCTTTGGTTTGCAAGACTTGGAAACCAAGAAAACAATGCAAATGTCCTAAGTTTGACATTTCAAAATTTTGCATAAGATTGGATTTCACATGGGTTAAAATTTTAGGGTCACTACCAGTAAGGATAATATCATCAACATAAAGAACACGTATGATGAGATGGTTTCCTACTTTCTTGGTACATAAATTGGGGTCAGAATGGCATCTAGAAAAACCAGTGTCAAGGAGAAAGCTATCCATTTTGGCATACCAAGCTCTAGGAGCTTGCTTCTTAAGGCCATATAAGGATTTCTTAAGGCGACAAAGAAGGATCGAGTTATCCTGAACATAACCAAGATTTTATTCCATGTAAATTTCCTCCTATAAATCACCATGTAAAAAGGCTGACTTGACATCCATTTGATGGACTTCCCAGTTATGTAAGGCTGCAAGAGAAAGAACAAGGTGGATGGAGTTCATTTTTGCGACAGGAGCAAAGGTTTCATTGTAGTCAATCCCTTCAACTTGGGAAAAACATTTGGAAACTAACCTTGCCTTAAGGCTTTCAACACTTCCATCTGATGCATACTTAGTTCTGTAGACCCATTTACATCTGACAAGTTTTCTTCCTTTTGAAAAAGGAACAAGATCCCAAGTATCGTTCGTCATTAAGGAACGATATTCTTCATCCATAGCTGCATCCCAATCTGGATTTCCTGAAGCTTCTGTGAAAGTTTTTGGATCATGATTCCCAAAAACTTGAGCCAAAAGAGAAGAGGCTCGCTGAAACTGAGAACGTGTTCGACGTTGATCTATAGGATCACTGACAAGATCACTAGTTGCTTCACATGTTGAACGAACCCATCAAGGAAGCATTGGTGTTGGTGCAACTGGAGGAACATAAGCAAGCGGAGGTGGATTTTCATCCTCACTTTCATCATAAGAAACTGGAGTTGGAAACCTGTCAAGGAAGTTGGAAGTAGAAGAAGGCACAATTGTCGAATCAGGCTCGTAGGCCAAAGATGGCACACCTGCCAAGTTAGGTTCGCAGGCCAAGAGATTTTCATCAAATTTATCATCTCTTCTAATGATTATATCATGAGAATGTAGCTGAAGAATTCTATAACCTTTTACATCTTCTGAATATCCAACAAATATGCACTTTTCACTTTTAGGCTC
Organism: Pseudotsuga menziesii; assembly: GCA_001517045.1. Taxonomy (NCBI): domain Eukaryota; kingdom Viridiplantae; phylum Streptophyta; class Pinopsida; order Pinales; family Pinaceae; genus Pseudotsuga; species Pseudotsuga menziesii. The sequence goes on from LPNX010258116.1 coordinate 583,903, forward strand.
CAATGCTTTCCATTTTTCATCTGGAATGTGAGCCCATGCTTCACAACCAAACACACAGAATGTGAGGCCATGCTTCGTCTAGTGTAATACCTTGTAAAACTTTAGTGGGTGTGCGATTAACTATGTAATTTGCACAATTTATGGCCTCAGCTCAATATTGAATACTTAGTCCCTTAGATTGGATCATACAATTTGCCATTTCTTTTAAAGTGCGGTTCTTTCGGTCAACTACACCATTTTTGTTTGGTGTATATGGAACAGTGTGTTGTGAGTGTGTTGTTGTTGGATTCCTTGTTCAGTGCAGAAAGTAGTGAACTTTTTGTTAACATATTCTCCTCCATTGTCAGATCTTAACTTAATAATTTGATG
>LPNX010258116.1:585359-659970 GCA_001517045.1 Pseudotsuga menziesii
TCCTTGTTTGGATTATTATTGCGAAAATTTTGTTTCTTGGGAGGCTTGGACTTTTCTTTCTATTGGGACAATAAGGCTTTCCCAGATGTATCTGCATTGTTAATTATTCCAAGATGAATGAGCTTATCTTGCTCTCTAATTAAGGAATCACAAAAGGATTTAAGACTAGGCTCTTAATAGCTAGCTGCAGTCAAGGATTCTTTCATGGAGTAAAATGTAGATACAAAAACAGAATATGCAGGTCCAAGTTTGGAAAGAATATGATAAATACATTGTTTGTCTTCTTTCTTAATCTTGCATTCTTCACATAAGAGTCTAAGAGTTTTACACTTAGATAAATACTCTTGAATGCATGAAAAATCACTTGGATTCAAAGAAATCAACTCATTCTCAAGTTGATGACCTCGAATTTCATTGTGTTTACCAAACACAGATTTCAACTTTTCCCAAGCTTTATTAGGTTCATCAATTCCAGATATGTGGAATTGCAAATTAGTAGAGGTTGACATCCCAATCAATCCACGATCTTTATCACATCTATTTTCCCATTTTATTTTCTTATCATCATCAGTGGGTTTTGTTTCTTTCGGTGAGGTAATTCTGAAAAGTCCCCTACTTCGTACAACATTCTCCATACAAGATTTCCATGAGAAATAGTTAGAAGTGGTAAGTATAATATCACAAGTGGTGGAGATATTGTAAAATAATGGCTGAAGAATAGAAACTAACTATCTGGATGCAAAGAGCGCAAAAAATAAGGCTGTTTAAAAAAAACGACACTGAAAACTGATTTTGGATGATGAAGTTATGCTTGATCAAAGAAAATGTTAAAGATGTCACCAATATTGACATGACAGATATTAACGTGGCCAACTATAATAAAAAAAAACCCTTCTTCCCAAGATGAATCTTTGACAATCACTTACAAGAAAGTTGCTTTTAAGTGAATCACTTTTGTAAAATAAGTGATGTTCACTTTTACAATAATGTTACTTTAAATAGTGCGGCATTAAATTAAAAGTCTTAAGTAACTCACTTTTTATTTTATTTTACTTAAGTGAGATGCACTTTTACAATAAAGTAATTTGAAAATAGAAATTGCATGCACTAAAAAGTAACTTAATAAGACTCGAACTCAAGACCTATAAAGGAATAAAGCAACTTTGAACCAAGTGAGCTAAGTTTAAAAGGTACGTAAAAGAAGGGAAAGAGGAAGGGGGCTTATTTTTTTTAACTCTTCTCTCTCGATCTTCGGAAATTATTCATTTTCAAGTTTTCTCACTATTTCTAATTCACTATGATTGCACAAGGTGCATGGCAAAGAGCATACGTAGACGAGAAGACAAGAAAAAAACTTTCCCTTTCTGTTTCTGATTCGCCGCGATCGCGCAAGGTGCACGACAAAGAGAATACACAGCCAGGGAAGGAAACAGTCCGAGACTAAAACAATAAAGATCTAATAATAAACTAATAAAATATGAGAGATTTAAAAAAAATAAAAAATAAAACAAATCTGTCGTTGTAACATTATACCTTTAGATTTGCCAAAATGAGTGTTTATGGATCAAACGAAAATGGTTTTTTATGAAATGAAAACTATTTTACAATGGAAACGACACTTTGGATGCAATGGAATAGCTCCCATAGCCCACAAATGAATAGAAACACCACAATCAGAAACCCTTTCAAAGTTTCGGCAACACCAGTTCTAGATCTTGATCAAAACTGAAAGCGGCTCTTCATAAACGCTTTGATACCATGTTCAGGTATACATGGTACTCCCAAAAGACCTAACACCTAGAGAAACAACTTTACACAAATACATCACAGATCAATACACCGATGTTTGTCTCGTGGTTAAAAACCTCGAGAGGGAAACAGTCCACGGCCCCAGCCAAATCGCTACTTGGAGCAATTTATTATGCAAAAGAAATAAAGTTACAAATGAGCTTCTTATAATTGATCAACTAGTCAAGGACCCTCCATTCTCTTTAAATAGAGATCATGGACCAATCGAGTGCTAAGCCACGGATCAATGGTAGGTATGATCTAAGAGAAGTTGAATCGTCAGATCACTTTATGTCTAGAACATATCGTTACCTTCAGATTAGAATATTTACAAATGTATACTAATGCATACTAAAGAAACACACTTTACCAAATGAATATATTACACAAGTTGATATTAAATAACTCCTAAGTGTCTAAATATCCTAACAATTCCTACCTTCAAAGCAGACGGTGAAACAGAAACATACTCCGTGTTTAACCAAATCATTACTCGTTTTGGTATACTAAACGTGATTGTCACTGACCGTGGAAGTCACTTTCATAATAGCATGATGACCGAGCTGACTACTATGCTAGGGTTTAAGAAATATCATTCATCTTCCTTCTACCCGCAAGCAAATGGAAAAGTAGAGGCAATAAACAAAACCTTGAAAACCATTCTAAAGTGTACCATTAACGCAAGTCGGTCAAATTGTCACATCATGCTATATCACGTACTTTGGGCGTACCATACTAATTTCAAGACTGCTACAGGTTTTTCACCTTTTCAACTCATTCACGGGGTGGAAGAAGTCACGTCAGTCTAATGTGAGATTCCATCTCTTAATATAGTTATTCATGTACTTCCTTACACTAAGGAACAAGAAGAACGTTTGCTTCACTTAGAAAATTTGGATGAATGACGCAGAGATGCGTTGACATCAAACGAAGCTCACAAGAATAGGGTAAAAAACCAATATGACAAAGCAGTTAATCCAAGATTTTTCTTTGAGGGGGAGCTTGTTTTTCTCTGGGATCAATACAAAGAACCCTTGGGGGCAGGAAAATTCAAGTCTATGTGGTTAGGTGCCTAAGTCGTGTCAAAGGTTTTGAAAAAGGGAGCATATGAATTAACTTGTTTTGATGGAAATGAGTTTCTTGAGCCTAGAAATGGGCTCTACTTGAAGAAGTACTACGCTTAGGCACGATACTTGTTCTTGTATTTTTATTGTATGTATTTTTATGTACAATAGTTAGTTTGTTAGTGTTTCTTATATAGTATGTTGGTTGTTTCAGATGTCAACCGAGTGGTTTGTAGGTTTTGCAGATGGTGCTAGCTGCCATACTTGTAACATGGATTCAACTGTATGGGTTATCTATTCACCCTCAAGACAACTAGTTTCCTCTAGTGGCGCTTTCTTAGGTCCTGCTACTAATAATGTGGCCGAGTATTGGGAATTTATTGAGTTGTTATGGGATTCTATACTACATATAATTACTCTTTTGGAAGTCAGGCTTGAATCTCAATCGGTGGTTTCCCAACTCAATGGTGATTATCAAGTGTGAGACCCTACTTTGCTACGTCAGTTTTTGTGTGTAAGATTACTTGAAAGAAAATTTGAATATATTTTATTTAATCACATTTCAAGGAATTAAAATACAATTGTTGATGCTTATGTGAACTACATATTAGACTGGCACTTAACACACATTTTGTAAAATAAATATAGCAAACGCATTTCAGACACATGTAAATAACCAGGAAAATATCTATCTATTTATATATATGTGTGTGTGTGTAAAATATCTCTATAGATAGATCAATTTTTTGATCCGAAGATCATGTCATAACTATATAAATATACAAAAATTAGGATCGTAATCCATATGTATGCCTATAGATCTAATCATGTTCCTCAGAGTCCTCGGCTGCAGCTGCCTCTTCGGCCTCCTTGTAATGTATAACGACCCTAGATACCCTCCTAAGAAGGCGTATACAAGTCGTCGGAATACGTACTACAAACTCCTACATGACAATGGGTATCTGCTCTATCTGCATGGTAAGGACCTCTTCGGTTAGCCTGGCCAGCTTCCCCTCGAGAACTTGTAGTCTCCTCTGGTCCCCACCCTATGTGGGCCACACAAATGTCCTAGGGTTCCCATCGGTGCATATAGGTCCAACATCTGCATTTAAAAACATTTAAAAATGATAAAAACTATTATACATATGTATATACATAACTTTATGATTAAAATATAACATAAAAAGATAAAAATACCTATCTCTCCCCATGCCTCTCTTGGCAGGAGGACAAGGTCATTATCTCCTCGAAATTCCAACTCGGCATATGGGAACTGCTTGAGAGATGGTACTTTCCTTTCCCTTCACAGATAGAAGTCATCATCATAAACACTTTGGACTGAGCCTTTGCCACCTTGAAGTAGAAACACATCTCCCCATCTAGTGAGTCTAGGCTGGCGGGGGGAGGGTGGTGGTAGTGCTACTACTAGGCTGATAGTTGGAACCCTCTCAATGTAGAACGCCACCAAAATGCTTGCATATCCAAAGTTCTTCTTGCACCCTCTCTTGCATTCAAAGAGTTGGTTCCTCATAATGAGGATCATACCTGAGCACCGGTCAAATGCCATACCCTGCATACACTCCACTGCAATCCGAATCTGAGTCCGAGTGGAAAAGTGCAGTGAAGGTGAACCGAAAATCCTCACCACCGTGCTTACCATCACTTGTAATGGAAAGCTAGTTATGTGAGCAATTGGGACACATGTCCCCTTCTTATATGTACCTGGTGTGTAGTAAGTGTCAATGTAGTCCTGAACACTCATAGGGTCACCACCCCTACCAGTACCCTCAAGGTTCATGGGAATGCCTCTGCAGGAAATCCCAGTAATGAAGTATATGTTCTCTACTGCAATCTCTTAGGTCTCTCCTTGTAGATCAAATAGACGAAGGTCATGGTTCCACTAACTCATCAGAGTCTCTAGTAAACGAACATTGGCCCTCACGCCAGAGGTGCAGTAGAATTTCAGCAAGCCACATTGTTGCAAAGCTTGTAAATTCAAGGCATCCTACATTGCCTCTCAATCCATATCCTCATGATCTCTTTCCCTCCACTCTAGAACCATCTTATACCTACCTAATGACCATGTTTAATCATTACAACCCATCAGTATCTTTTTATTTTGGCCATTTTTCAACCTTTACTAAGTTGTGCAGCATACACGACTGTGTGTTAATCACATTGCGGGTTTCTCTATAGATACTCGTGTATAAAATGTGTATATGCGATTGCTATAGCAACATACCCGTGTATGTTGTGTAACCTATTTATGGATTGCATAAAATGATAAAATTTTACACAAAAATTAAAAATTGAGAAGATGAAAAGGAGGAGAATGGAGAGATAACCAACCTGCAACTTGCATATTTCGATTTGGTCCAATAGTTTGTCCTTGGTGAGAAACTGAAGTTAGAGGTAAAAACTTGTCAAGTTTAGTAATTTTCCAAAATGGTATTTCTATTTTTGTTTTTGAACTATTTATAGAAAAAAAATCAAAATTTTGACCTATTTCCTGTAGTTTAAAAACAATTTTTAATGAATGGACTAATACCATGGGTTTTTACTAACTACAGTAGGTCCAAGATCACTAAAACGTTGTTTCCCATCACATATAGGGTAGGATTTGGCCATTATTGCTAACATTGCATCTATACCTTATGCGTCATTAAACCCTAGGATCACTTTTTCATCCATAGACTATGGTGTCAAACCATTTTTATCTCATAAACATCATTGTTCCTCCATGGATAGGGCCTCCTTTTCATGGGTACCCTAGTTTATAACACTTTATCATCTTTTGGTACCCATGCCACAGTTGTGCTAGGTTTGTGGGAGCCTTCTTAGTTGATTTGCATGCCAAAATGAGCCTCATTTTGCATCTTTTTATGTGTTATCCCTGTTATAAGGCTCCCTGCACTTATGGAGTTTTATCTAGCCCCTAGTCTGACTCCTCAAAACAGCCTAGACTTCTGAGTAAACTTGTTCATTCAGACTCATTAAGAATAAGTGAATGAGCATCCACATTGGTGGTAGTTTATCGCTTTTTCGAATCATGTGGAATATTTATGAAAAATGAGCACCCTCTTTTCTTCAAAATTGAAAAGAGTATCTTTAGGCATAGGTTTATCACTTTTCTAGACCTTAGGGACTAAAATTACGGAAAAGGAACACCAAATATGAGCTTAGTTTTCTGTTTTTCGTGCTCTGGACCCAAACATGAAAAAGATTATGAGTGTACTTTATGTCTTTTTCATGCTCCCAAAACCTAAAGAACAAAGCATCAAGTTTACTGTTGTAAGCTCCATTTCTCGTAATCAAATGGATATTTCCTTCCTTCACACTCATTAAACTCAAGCTACTTGCCGCTTCTGAAGGTCCGTCAATCTGGTATTAGTTTACCCCTTTTCCGGACCTTTTCGACTAAGTACGGAAAATGTATACCTTATTCCTCCGGGAGCTAAGAGAGTTCTTATGTGGATTGTTTTATACTTTTTCGACCTCAGGAGACTAAATTGTACGAAAAATAACCCCCCTAGAGTCTTCTTCAGAGTTTTCAGAGTCTCAAAATATGAAAACACCAACGAGCATGTACTAGTTCGGGCTCGTAAAATCCATGAATCAGTAAAATTATCAAGCATTATTTGCTCCCCTCTTCAAGCTTGTAAAAGATGAATAGAGACTCGAGTTAACTTTCCTGGACTCATTAAAATTTAACAGGAAATATAAGGAAGAATTACTCTCTTTGGGTTATAAACAGTGGCAGCATGTCATCCTTGAACAAAACATTCTCTGAACTTTCTGATACTCATGTTTCAATTTACACTTTTAGCTCAGCTATTACTTTGAGTTTTTGTACTCCTCCACTTGTCCTTTATACAAGGGGAATATGATCATGTCTCCTACATGACAGATATGTCTATTTTTCCTATCTATAAGTCAAAAGATACCTTGGGTTATCTCTGTGTCATGCTCACTGTTCAAGGATCTGTACCTTCATCTTATTTTTATCCGGATTCCCATCATTATCCTATCTGAGAATTACTTGTGTCTACCTTCTCGTATCCAGTTTCCTAGTCACTCTTGTGATTTGTTGAAGGATTCATTTCCTTCCTCCTCACATCATGGTTTCTCATCAACATCTCCTGAAGACGAAGACCTAGAGTTTTGACAATGGTACCTTAGGATTCACTACCATTATTGGTGAACTCCTTTTCTTCAGTTGTCAGCATCACTCATGTACTAACATCCTGTTGAGTTCCTTCCATGTTCGAATTCAGCACACCTATTCACTTTGTAGGGATTCTATTGGTTCCTTTGGATTTGGACAAAGACCTTAGGTTCACCTCTATAACCTAATTTGCGCAAGATTGTGTTATGTTCAACTACACTGCTTCCATATTTTGAAGACTCATCAATGTATATTGTGGCTTCGATCCACCTTTGTAATATATGTGGTCTTCTTACCCATATCATATGATGTAATCAAATATTGTAAAGGAGCTAGTGTTCTGTTTTATTGAACATGGCATCCTTAGATATGATTTTGTATATGAATTTGATATGTATTTGTTTCAGGTGCATCCTCTACTTCCTTGGTAACTGAGTTCTCCAAGATTAAAAGATTGTAATGTAATTTGGCCATCACTTCCCTCTGACCTCACACATTAGGGGGCATCCATTATCATGTAAAATGGCACCTCTCCATCCGAGTACTGACAGCAAATGTGTCAGCACACAAAAGGACAAAATGGGTTGAAGTAGCCAAAACACTATAGATGGGCATGACCTTTGACACAACATTACCTTGTCAGTCGGATTTATTTTTTGTATGGACATTAGGATGAATACATGAATATTTTCATAGCAATATGCATATCATACGCGAGTATGTGTATTTCAACTCGCATATATATCATTAGGGATTGTACCCACGGGTTTCCTTAAAGCAAGTCACATATCACACATGACTTTCCAATATCAATAGTCGTGTATGCCTTAATCCAAAGTTAAAAAATATAAACATGATTAGTCTAGAATTGTTGGGCCATTAATCATAACTATCCCAACTTCCTCAGCCATCTCAACCTTCGTAACCTCTCTCTTTCCTCATGTATAAATAGAGGGTAGGGGTTGAGGCTAATCAATCATAAGTTATAGAGAAAAGTTATGCTGGTGGTTTTCCTTCAAATATCTTAGAGCAGAAGAACTCAGTGTCCTTGGTTTGTAGAGGAACACTTGTCTCAGATGTTGGGTTGTAATCTTACCATAATTGTTTATCAATAAAGAAATTTCTTCTTCCAATATTGTGTCTTTGCACTCTTATATATTGTGATTTCTGAATTATCTTATTGTTTCATTATGAATATGTTATTTCATTAACCATTGATATAATATATAAGATATTGCAGGAAGGATCTTGTTCTTTGCAGGTGATTGGAGATACCCTGGAAGCTGTGGAACCAACTTGAGGAGAAAAAGAAAAGATAGGATCAACCATCATAAATAAGGTATGCCTAACTTCTTCCTATTTCTATTTCAAATTCTGAAACAGCTAATTGTTTGCAAGTTAATCTAGTAATTTCGTAAGCCACAGGCCCTAGGTTATAAGGGTGTGTTTTCCTGAATAACAATATGGAAGGACAAGAGTCAAGTTATTCGGGACTCTATGAAGAAAATTCCAGAAACTTTTGTCTTCATGTACATTTCCCGATGTACTCGGGTTTTGGCTCAAAAGTTGTGTGTACACACGGATATTTGTTTAAAAGTCCCGTATACACATAAACAAGTGTTTTGGGGGGACTTTCTTGGGACATCAAAGTATAATTTTAGAAAAGGGGGTCCAAGGAGTCCATAGAGGGATATGGAAGGCCATAAAGATCTGATCTACCATGTGTGGTAAAATCATCTATAACAGATTCCCCCTAATGAGTGAGTTCAGAGGGGTAACATGATCGCCAAAATACATTATATCCATCCCAGAAGTGGAGTAATGAAGACCCAGGTGGAAGAATGAGCCACTCATCAGTACAATACAATGACAAATATCTGTATATGATTGCAAATATACATATAGAAGTCCCAGATACATAAGACTACAATGACCATGAATAGGCATGATATACAAACGTCATGTGTGGTCATTGCCATGTACAATATAAAATGAACAAGATCTCCATAGTGGATGAAGATATCTGGTAATATACTGGAATCTGGTCATGAGAGATGACATCTCATGAATACTAACATGATCAAGGAGGTAGCATATGTGGAATTCCACCAATCTCAGAGGTATTCTACACAAACCGCTACGAGTACATGTCCCATCACACAAATAAAGGTGTCGAGGTCAAACATGATGGCCCACTATCTGATTATGGGTCATTGATGTATACCGTTAATAGACGTGATATATCCCACTGATAATGATAATGGGAATCAAGGTACATAGTGCAATCTAACAAGTGTGAATAGATGTGTTGAGGTGGAACACTTGAAAGAATCGCTCTATCAAGGGAAATTGATGTATTCCCAAAACTATCGATGGCCAGAGAACCTACCACTAATGACTGTAAGTCTCAAGGCACTCAAATGGACTCTAGACTCTTATTCCAGAATAAATGATATGAAGTCGATGGAATGGAATCCGCTAGAAGGAGGGCATTAAGGCATCCCCCATCAACCAACATGAGGAACTCAACAATGTTGGATAATGTGGAAGAACTCTAATGAACAAGATGTGCAAAAACCAATAACTTTACCAGGAATGGTCGACATGCAAATTCAAGATAACTGAGGAATAGACAAGTGGGGCTAAACTTCCTTTGAACAAGAGCATAAGGAAAATGGTGACTTAAGATAGGCAGCATAGACTTGACATGAAAAATGGGACATCTCCGCGACAAAGGATGCATCAACAGAGGTTCAACAGGGACTGGAAGCATAACCAGTCAATGGAGGAAACTCAGAGTAATGAGTACATATCCCAAACTCAAACTAACAACCCAACCAATGGATGTGATATACAGCGCTCTGTTCAAAGGCGACACAACTCGACATCTTCCAAAGATAATATCATTTCTCGTCCGGATTTTTATATATTTTTATTTTTTTGGACTTCTTCATATTTGAAAAGCTTGAAAAAGAATAAAGGTGCTTATATTATGCATTTAGGATGAGATGAGTGTCGCGGGAAAGAAAACTAGTTCCAAGCAGTGGAACATACCTATTCTCAATGCAAGGAAGCATGTGTAGGATGAGGACACTTGGGGGAAGGTCTCCTCCCAGTAAGACATGATAAAGTTGCAAAGGATATGTAAAAGGCTCTGCTTGACTAGGATTGAGACAATATTGAGATATATGGCTTATAATTCTGAAGCGGGGAGTCGGCATAAAGCTCAATAAGGCAAGAAAAACTCATGAAATGTAATTACAACTTGATATACAAGGGATTCCCTATGGGGAATGGCTAGCATAAAGTTCAAGAGGAGTATGAATCTCTTTATCAAGGACATGGCGGGACTATAAGGGACTCCCAAACCTAAAGGAGAAATCTCAACATGGGTACGAAACTGCAAAACAGGATCTAACAAGGGAACCCATGTATAGGAAAGTTCTACCACTTACATAATGTCACTTCTAATAGTAGTATGAAGGTTCCATGACACTACGAGGTGGGTTCGTACCTTAATGCAAGCGAATATGGAGCCCTAACCTATATTCCAGTTCGAAATTATACCTCTAATAGATACGAACGGTTCAAAGTCTCAATCAAAGTACACTCAAATCAGGTCCCTACACCACAACATTAGGCCAAACAGTACAAAAATAGTCAATAAGGGTCCAAACTATAGAAAGGTGCATAAAAAATTCAAATTTTTTTCAATAAAATAGTAAAAAACTCAATTTTACCATACCATTTGAAATTTTCACCACACATAGTGCTTTTGACCCGTAAAATTGAAATGCTAATTCCAGGAGCTACGATCCATGAAATAAAGAACCATCTGGATCAGGTAGTTCTTCATGTCGTCCTCTTTCATTTTAATGTTTTTATTAATTTTCAATGGTTGAATTTTATTTTTGGGACACCCCAAAATTGGTGTTTTCGGCCCATGTAGAAATCACTCGATTTCCGCGTATAGGGCTTGATATACATGGAAAATCCTTTTATTTCCGTGTATATATGCAATTGTTTGATGAATTGTCACGTATAAGGCTACGTTTACCAATTTTTAAGGTTAAGACTCATGAAACTCTCAAATTTTTGTGAAGGATGGTTATGGAATGGCGCGAACACGAGCATGAAGATGTGGAAAGGGCTGTGCAAGGTGATCTAATGGCCCGAAAACATTTGAAGGCATGTGATTTGTATAAATTCTGGCATCTTGGTAGCTTAAGAGCCAAGCCAAGATTACTCCAAATGTTGTTGGACTACTAGATCTAGATACAAAAACCTTTCATATCGATGGGATTCCTCTTAGCCTTGAGGTTGACGATATCTTCTTTATTACCACACTATCCCGTAGAGGGGAGGTAGTCAATCTTTGAGCTCGTGGGGCTGGAGGTGGCCTCAAAATTGAGGAGTACATCACAATTTAATGTTTCCTGGACACAGAAAATGTTGGGAGTTATATCCCAATGAACTCAATCCAAAAACTTAGACACAAGTCCATACTAATAGCTCTCGATAGGATTACAATATTGGAATCCCCGCATCAAGCTTCCAGACCATTAATGTTATATGCAGTGGAGTGCATGAGGCCCACCACCTATGTTTAGAGTACCTCACTACTGGGTAACATGAAACAATTGTTGTCAGACTGCAAGATTGGTAGAACGTGAATCTTTGGTTTCGCAAGCATCTTGAGTGCATTCTTCTTTGAGAGCGTATCAGGGCTAATCCTAAGAGTGGAGATCATTGGTCACAGTTCTCGGGATCTAGCTTAGCTGCGTTGGGAAAATGTGATGCAGAGGCTAGGAGGAGGGGGAGTAGCGACGCCATACCAAGATGACTTTTTCCACTGGTAGTGCAGGCTGATCATAGCTATAGACGAATACCCCTATGAGGGGATAGACTTTCTTGGCGATCCTTACATTCTTATTCCATAGGGATCCACATACGGTGACATAGCTAACAATCCTGAATCTATTTTGTTTTTTAATTATTTAATTTTTTTTGTTTTTTGATATAGTGAAATAAAAAAGACGTGTTTTTGTGTGATGACATATATTAATACTGGTTACGTATACATAAATGTTAGACCTAGACGACCAGATGGATTCCCTCCACATCATCGAAGGGGGAGAGGTGATGAGATCATAGGTGTGGATGCGAAGCATACGCTCCAAAAAATCCATACAAACTTCGTTCAACTGACACATAGAGTGCCTATGGCACAAGTCGAGGACTTTCCTGAGGATATGCAGCGATAGGTGGTGGGTGTACCATGTGCATGGGTTTATTTATTTAGATGGCTACCTAGAGATGTCATGTGTTATCATGATCAGGACCCTGCTCCACAGGCTTAGAGGCCTAGATTTACTTTTTATTGTATTGACTGTGTAGTATATTTTGGTGGCTCGAAAGCCCCATTTTTGTATCATGACATTATGTATTATGACACCACTTTTTGGACTATATTTTGAATGAAAAAGTCTTATGATGATTAATTATTTATATTTACATGCGTTAATGTGAATGTTTCATTATCTGTGTATCAAATGCCAATCTAGTACATAATTTGCATATGAATCAGCATCGTGATTGTAATTTCTTGGAATGTGAATGTATGTAACGTTCTCTAATTGTCGTTGTAACAACCTTACACGCAAGAATATCCGTAACAAAGTCAGAATATAATACGATACATGCCATTTAACTATAAGACCACTAAGTGTGAGTCAAGAAGTACCTCAAGAGATCGAATAGCATGAGAAATGGTGTCACATAATAAGTCAATCACGACACTATATTCAGCAATATTGTTCGATGAAGGTCAAAGACAGACACCCCCTGAAGACAAAATTTGACCCGTAGGAGTATAAATCACCCAAGCAACCGAAGTAGATTTTTGGGTGTGGCAACTAGCACCGTCAGCATATCCTAAATATACCAAATACTCTATCAACATCTTCCACAACAAACGGAAGCAAGTCAACAAACTCGATCACCACAAGAAGACCAAAACTGAAACTATGCAACTGTACAATAATATACAAAGTATCATCCTCGGCTGAGAATTATGCATAGTATATTTTAAGATAGATCCCATTTCTAGGCTCTGCCAAGGTTGTCCCTTAAAATATGGAAAACAACAATCAACTAGATCTATGTTCGTGACCAACGAATCAAGCAATATATACAAATGAAACAATAAATATGGGAAAGAAAAGACATTTTTTATTAGAAATGACTGGAGAGACTAAAACCTTCATGCCTTGGTGTTGAGAGTTCCTTCCAATGGCTCCTTTCCTCTAACTTTACCTTGTCTCCAAATACTCAAGAATGATTTTAACATAGTTTGGGTATGCAACACAATTTTTTCTCCTTCTACTCATGGGGGGTGAGCCATTATTTAAAGGCATGGGAGGATAGGTATGGTTGAGGATCTCATGGGTGAAGTGGAAATAGGATCCTAAAAGGGAGGATCTCAAGCTGTAGCTGGTCCTAAACCATAGGGATGAGGCTCCACAGAGGTCAGCTTTGAGAATCCTCTCGAAGCTTATCTTTTTGCCTTGAAAACGCAAGAACCGTGCCTCCAATGAAGAAAACAAGTGGTGATAAGGGGGTAACACTTCTTGTAGTGAGGGCAGGAGAGGTGGCACCACTTCTTGCTCATGTATAAGGAGCAGTGCTGACTTGGTTAACGCTTTTTGTCAATGGAAGAGGAGCGTTACCAGCTCAACACAAGGAAAAATTGCAATGGGATAATTTGAACCTTCATTTCTCTAGGTAAAACTTTGAGGGATTGGAGCAAACAAGGGAATACCTATCTCATAGCATGATGGTGACGATATTTCGGTATAACAGAGATTCCCCCCAAATTATGATGGCTAGATGGAAACAATAGGCATATTACTTTGAAAGAACAAGGTATAGTCTCGAGGAAAAGGTCCAATGGTCGAAACTTCTCAAACATCACAAAATTTCTGCAACACATTTTGATACATGTCCCAGATGACTCACAACATCGCTGCTGACCAATACAACGCAAATCCATGTGAGATACAAAAAATTCATAGCTACTAAAATACAGCGTAGATCCATGCGAAGAAAACTCAAATTTGGACATAGCTACCAGACATAAAATGTAGATCTATTCCATACAAAAGCAAATCTGAGCATAGCCACGAACATACAAATGTGGATCCATGCTAGTACTTCATACAATATAATCCATCGCAACCTAGGAAGAAAGCTATGAGTTCTTTTCAATAGATACCTAGGGTCTTCGTCTCGTCTTCCACAAAGTGCGATTCTATCCATGTGATTACAATGATTTGAAGTCAAACATGGTAGAAGCCACTTGATTACCGGTCAATGATGTGAACCATTAACAAGTGTGAGGGAGATCACCATTGATGTCAATGATTCCCAAGGTGCCCTAATACAAACTACTGAGTGTGAATATATGATTTGATGTTGAACACTTAGTTGAACCTATCGATCAAAGGTCAATGATGTGAACCTTTGTCGAGAGCAAGAGAATCTATCATTAAGTCATATAGACCTCAAGGTACTATCTTTTTGTTTCTAAGACTAATTCATGGATGATGAGTTGTTGTCGACATGAATAGTCTCGTCGAAGGAGGGCCATGATGAATCCCACATCGACAACACAAAACTTGAAACAAAGTTCTAGAATTTTGAGTATGATGTAACCATAGGACTAACTCAAAAGTTGTTTTGACTGCAGGTGTAAACTCTCAAAAACAGTTTCCCTTTTGAACATAAGGTGGCACGACCGAAGACTTGCTAGCATTGACTTGACGAGGTGGAACACAATGCGACAATGGACAATGCATTCTTTGAAAGACTCAAAGGAGTGGCATGACTCATGAAATTGGATCGACTCAAAGACAAGATGAATACCCAATTGACTGAATGAAATGCAGAAAAGTGCCATGTTCAAAGGTGACTAACAACTGCCATTATTGCAAAAATGTTTCCCTTTCCCTTAATTTCTCCATCATGATTGATGAGTGCCTCTTTGTTTTTTAATGAGTTCAAAGAGGCTAAAAAACACTCTATATAGCTCATCCTTCAGACGAGTCCAAACTCATATGTTTTACGAACCTGAGAAAGGATGGGTTCATTCCCAAAAGGGGTCTTTCAATGTTTAATTTAACGGGTCCAATGAAAGAAAACTCAGTGTTGTTCATGTTTAGAGAGTCTGAACAAACTACAGAAAACTCGAAAAGGGTATTTTTTCATATGATATAGTCCCTACGGCCCAAAAAAGTATAAAATAATACCCAACAGAACTCTTCCAACCATGATTGGCTGGAGTGTACATTTTTTGTAATTAGTGCCCCCTGGTCCAAAAAAGGGGTAAACTATCACCAGGAAGATGACTCTTCAAGTCCTTTTGTGAGCATGAAGAAGACAAGTTCACTCGGCTATATTTTCACATTTTAAGAGTCCAAAAAGAGCTTAAAGAGGACTCTAATAACGATTCTTTTTTCATAATCCAATTTTAACGATTCTAAAAAATAGTAAAAGTACACTCGATACCTCTTCACTAAGTTTTTAACGAGCATGCCAACGGTATAAAAGGCACTCGGAACCTTTTTCATGTTTGAACCAGAGAATGAAAAAGCGATAAAGTAAGCTAAAACCACTTTTCATGTTTTAACCAGAGCACGAAAATGAAAAGTAAGCTCAACATCATCTTACTGTTTTCAACGAGCTCAAAGATCAATTCGAAGAATGCTCAAGATATCTGCTTCATTTTTTAACAAGATTGGAACAGAGAATGAACTATGCTCAAAACATGATTTCATTTTTATGCAAGCTTAAAACAAAAAAATAAACTTTTCTCAAGGAGTGTATACTCATTTGATCAATAGTTGGGGACTTGAACCAATTAGTTCCCTGCAACAATTAACTTTCTAAAACATTATAAAAAAGAAAGTAGTGTACTCAAGAAAAAAACTAATCACTCGCCTACGATAAAAACTACATAATTCAATATTGAAATGAACCCAATATAATCATGAACATTAAATAATAATTTCTCATATTGCGCATATTGTAGTAGTAAAATTACAATGAGGATTACCTGCTTCCTTAAGAATGTTCTAGTCCTTCGATGAACTGTAGCGGAGATTCCCCGATCGCTTGTTTGTGATGAAAAATACATAATTCATTATATAAATGAAACTAATATAATGATGAAATAAATAATAAAAAACATATTATGCATATTATAGTAGTAAAATAGAAATGAGGTATAGATGCTTCCTCATGGAAGGTACTTTCTTATCTACTAGTGGTAGGGAGCTACCTCGATCAGCACCCTACAAGAAAAACATAGATACCATTATCTAAATGGAACGATTATACTCATGAAAAAACTTAAAAAATAAATATTGTGTTGATATTATATTCGTACAATTACAATGATGTATACCCATTGCCTCAAGGATGGTGTACACCTTTGATCAGTCGTTGGGGAGATTCCCTGATCTCTACCATATGTATTAAATATAGAAAATTTTAACGCAATTAGAACAATAGAATACCAAATATTACATAATATATTAGACTCAATAATTAAAGGATGGGTAAATTTTTAGATGTACCACTCCCATAGTGACTGTGTTTATATCTATTTGATTCAAATTGTAATTAATAAGCAAGTCTTCCCTTGCCGATATTGATTTAATGGCACACACAAAAACACAGTTTCCTTCACCCCCTCAAATATGCAATTGGGTTTGTTAAGTGTACACCCTGGTTGTGCACTGTTTATAAACCCTACAATATTCCCTGTAGCTTTTGGACTTCCATCAATATATGATGTCGCTCCTTTATTTTGATCCCTGTCTTTCAACTATAAATAATTTGCATACAATCCGTTAACCTATCTTAGGACTGATTACATTTGATTAACCTACGTATCACGCTAGGAATCATATTTACACTCAGGAAACCTTTCTTCCAGTTGCTAACACACTGTTCATTTTCCTTCCAAATTTTCAAACTTTTGTTAGTAGTTACTACCAGCTAAAACTCTGCCAATTTCTCAACCATTTGTCCTTTTCATTAATTCTTTATACTGCCACCATTAGATGAAACACCCCCAATTCTATGCTATTGGATGTGTTCTTCCAGTTCCTCGATCTTTGGCTATGGTACCATTAATATTTCGGTCATTTTCTATCTTGTTACTAGATGGAATGTTTTAAAATATTTTATTTGTTGCTAAAACATTGTCGATTCAGCTAGTTTCTCCAATAATTGCTGGAACATTGCCAATTTATCAAATTATCTATACACCGATGCTGTTAATTTCTTCACTTATTGCTGAGACATTGCCAATTCCTTTGTTATTTATTGAATCCCATAGTTTCTTTTTTAAATTTCGTGCCAGTGGTTGAAACACTGACCACTATCAATATGAGTTGAATGAAGCAGAGTCATTCTTGAAAGTTGTTTTATATCCATCAATGCAAGGTGCCTCTATAACTGTTTAATTTGATGGAAACGAGAACCAGGTCATATTTTAATCATTGGCGCCTCACCTTGGTAAGTTCCATCGGTATGTCCCCCTCATTTATTCTCTTCATCACTCCTCCGCATCAACCATCGATGGCCAATGGCACTAGTGCCTTCAGTTGGGGGGTATTCCATCACATCCCTTCATACTTATTATTAATTAACTGTAATCTATTTCCACACTCTTCAATCCACAAAATTCCACACAATCATATTATTTTTTCTTTCCCATGAACTATTCACATAAATTCATCATCTTTCAAATTTTCAACATGTTCATTGCTCTATTGCCATATGTGCATGCACGCACATGCATGTTGTAATTCATAGTATGCAGATTGTAATTGTGAAGTAAAACTCATCTGCACTCTCATGACTGCAATGGAAGGAATCACCCAACATGGGAGGGTCATCAGCCCATCATGAGCCTGAGACTCTCAACTTTCTACATTAGAACCCTGAAGTTTATAGAATATTTGAAAACGCAGGATGGATAACATATTTTGAGAGGTTTAGGAAGTTCAATGATGAGACTGGACTAGAATTTGCTCAAACTTTGATGGAGGATCTCTCATATGTTAGAGGATTGATCATTAATGTGAGAGAGGAAACTATATCCTTAGTTACAGGCCTACGTAGGAGGTGGTTTGAGCGGAAAGAAGCTGTTTCTATTGCAAAAATGGATTTCCTTGAAGAAGGAGAGGAAGATAGAACCATGGGGAATGGGAAGGCACCGAAATATCTATCTCATCCATGGGACCAACTGGTTTTTTCCTTGCAGAAATATATTGCCTATGAAGGTAGGTAGGTCACATATAATTATGGTTTTGTTTTTTTATGTCATTTACGTCATGCTTTCATTAGTAAATATGCCTTACTACTTGTTAATATATTTGGGAAACACAACTCATTATGTGAGACAGTCTCTCCTTCCTCACACATATTTTACAACCCATTATCTCATAAAATTAATAATTATGAGAGCATTATAACAATAGAACATAACATGGTAATAATTCATCACTGGTGCAATATCAAACCCCATGGACGTTAAAAATGACTGTAATAGTGGGTCATAAGTAGAGGAGGAATGTGATGATAGAAGTTTATCAGATAGGGAAAGATTCATATAAGAGAGGGAGGAGATCGATATGGAACTTGGACAAGGCAGTGGAGATGTAGAAATGAGGAATAGCCCTAAAACTTGAACTTTGGAAGAATTACAAGAGGTAGGTATGGAGGTGTAGGACAAAATTCTTATGCACTAGAATTTTGATAATTCTCATGTTACTATGGCAAAGGAGGGGAACCAAACATAAGATGAGGTAGGGACATCCCAATGGAATGGAGGATATATGAGCCCAAAAATTCCCTTAATGGATGCACTGAATGGGTTAAGTGTGGAAGGATCATCAAAGGGATAGGGGAAATGAACTCAACTTCAACCATAACAAATTTAGGAGACTATGGTAAATGAGTTATAGGAAGAATCATCCACTCTGCATAATTATTCTTCCCATATTGTTCCATATTATGAGGTTGAAATCCTCATAGAAAACCCTACTCCTACTGTATCACCTTGTATAAATAAAAAGAGTCCATGTGTAGGAATTGCATCATTATTCCTGAGAATAATAAGGAGAACCATGGATTATGTTGAAACAGAGGTACTTAGACTTCAAAGAGCAGAACTTGATATTCATGTGGAACATCCTATTTCACTCGCTTCCACACAAGAACCAGTGGGTGATGAAAAACAACAGGAAGTAGTCGAAGCACAAGAAACTGCTGCCGAGGAAAATAAAGTTCGAGTTGGTGCCCTAGTCCTTGAGAATGATTTGTTGAAAAGGGAAGTGCAGAGACTCAGCGAGGAATTGGAATTTTTGAAGCTAGAATAGGGAATCCAAAAAACCCACACTTTGGATGCATTATCCTAAGTAGTCAATCTCATTGGAGGTCTATCTTCTCCATCAAAGGAGGTTGAAACACAAACATAATTTGTATAACATGTGTGCCAAGAGTGTGGAGACATTTACAAAAGTCATAGATATAAGGTGACTCTCAGTGTGGATACATTTACAAAAGTGATAGATATAATGTGACTCTCATTGAACCATAGGACTTGGTGATAATAAGAAGGGAAGAAGGGATGGTTGAAAGAGTGCAAGAAAAGAATACCACTGATCCACAAGAACTAGTGGCTATTAATGAAGGAAAACATGATGCTGAAACAGTTCATCCTGAGCTCACCACTATTACACAAGAACAAGTGGTATCTAATTTGGAAAGGAATACTATTGAAACATCTCAGCCTGAACTAGTGGCATCTAATTTGAATAAGAAGACCATTGAAACATTTCATCTTGAACTCACCACTGTTACACAAGAACCAGTGGTACAATATTTCATTAAACAGTCTAAAGGAGGATTACAAAAACTTAAAGACACCACTATTACACAAGAACTAGTGGAAAGCATCCCCGGAAAGAAAAAATGACTTCTACACAAGAAACAATGACACAAGATCAAACTATCATGAAGGAAGACACCGATAGAGAAACACCAGAACCTCTGTTGGAAGTTATTTATGTGGATGAAGAGGAAGACATACCCCAAATCCCAGTTGATAACACTTATGTTTTGTGCGTTGAGCTGTATAAATGGAAGCATCAAGTTTCCACATTTGGAGAGGGAATGGTCCCTCTACCAATCCACAGAAAGGTAATCAGATATCTTAGGGAGAAGTGGGAAGAAGAATTAACATTCCATAGGTTTAGATGGGAGGAAATGGATAATGAATTATAAAACCTAAACAAGTTTAAGACTATGCAACAGGATAAGGATCAAATGTATTCATTGGTATAGGAGATGTTGAGTTGGGAAATCCTTTTCCATCATAATCAATTTTTATTTATGGGAATTTAACCCTTTTAAAGATGAAATCTATTAGGGAAGGGAGGCCTCACAAAATGGTTATGGCCTCTCAAGTTTTAGAAAACTTTTCCTAGAGTGACCTCACATATAAACACCTATTATGTGAATTTTATTTCCATGACTTAGCTTGTTTACTAGATAGAAAGTTTAATCTGGTGCCTTATGTGTGAGATGTACAGTTGAGGGATGTATAAATCTAGGGGGGTTATTAAAATCATCCTGCATTATAGTCACCATCATTGTCATCACCATATATCATCGTAGTCAATGTCATGATTATAATAGCCATGGTCATTGTGACGATGAAAATGGAATCTAACCACTTATTAATTAAATGAGCTTCATAAAAGATATGTTTCCTATGATTGAGAATGTAGGAATAAATTATCATTGTTACCATATTCTCATAAAATAATCACAAACGCCATCATCTTTTTCATCATGGATCAACATCATCATCACCATGTTGTTAGGGTCACTCATATGCCATTAGGACCACTCAAACATTTTTATGGACACTCAAATGTCATTAGGGTCATTTAAGTGATAATAGGATCACTCAAATACCTTTAGGGTCATTTAGGTACCATTATAATCAAGTAGGATCCAATAGTGGTATCGTATGCATCATCATCACTAACTTCAAAATCATCATGATCCTCATTATGGCCCTCATCACCATTGTTATCATTATTTATGTTATTATAGAGATCAAAATTATAACCATAGTCATCGCCATTGTCATTAATAATGTAGTGATCATAATTTACATTGTTATCGTCTTGTAATCAAATCATCATCAATGCCATCATCATTGTCACCATGCATCATCAACATCATCCTCATGTTGTTAGGGTTATTCAAGTTCCATTGAGATAACTCAAATGTTGTTAGTGACAATCATACGCCATTAGGCTCATTTACGTGCTATTAGGGTCACTCAAATTCCTTTAGGGTAATTTAGGTTCTATTAGAATCAATCAACATCAAATAGTGCTATAAACACCTGCATCAAGGTTATTAACATTGGCATCATTGTCGTCATCATCATCCTAGTCAGCATCATACAAATCATGAACACCATATTTATCATTTCCATGATGCATCATCATAATCATCGTTATGTCATTAGGGTCACTCACATGTTGTTTGGGACACTCGAATTCCATTAGGGTGATTTAGGATTAATTGGGGTCTCTTAGTTTCCAAAAGGGCCATTTGCATGCCATTAGGGCCACTCATGGTAAAATTATGCAAGAACATGCATTATCATCATCAATCTCATTGACATTGCAATTATCATAATCATCCTTATCATTGACGTTATCATCATAGACATCAACATCAATTTCTAACATAACCCTCCAAAATCTAACCCTCAACTCCTATAACTAATAGCCTCTATCCCATCAATTAAGTAAATCATATGTTGAACTAGGCTCAATTCTAGGAGCAAAATTGGACGTTATTTTCGAAAAAAATCTAGGCACAATACTAAGAGAAAAACATGGTGCTACTTTGGGAGAAAAACTAGGTTCTATACTAGACATTATTGTAGATATAAAACTTGGTGCTAAACCTACCGACAATTAGGAAGGTAACATAGGCAGTAAACATGGTTCTAATTCTAACTTAAATTTTGGCACAACCTAGCAAGCCAAACCAAGCACACTTATTGGCTTAAATACTATCACAATTATTGGTGTACAAAAGGAAGCTGAACTTGGTTCTAACCCTAGTGCTATGGAGGATATAATTTCTGTCATAAAAGGAAGCAAAACTAGGCTCTATTGCTAGCATTATGCTTGGTGTTATTCCTAGAGCTAAAGTGGACAGAATTAGCACCTAATTATAAAACAAGGACACAAAGAAAGCCAAGAGAAGCACCATGCCATGAAATAGCGTCAACTTTGCTTATAAAATGAAGAAAAATACACTAAAAGTATTAGTAGATGCCAAAAAGGGAGCTAAAAGAGACACTAATCACAGGGTTTTATTGTAGTGTATGCTAAGCTATGAAATTATTAATTGTCAATAAACAAAATAAAAGATATAAAACAACATTTATTAATAGCAAAACTCTCTTGCTAACTAAAGTAATAATGGTCTTGGTATTTGACTTGAATTTGTAATTGTTTCCTCCCTCTTTTGGTCCAGGTGAAATTACTCCATGATAATTAACTAATGGCAAAGTAATCGATTAAATTAGTGGCCTAGGAAATTTGTACCCACACTCAATTCCAAATCCTTATCTATGAACATGGGTAACGTGTTCTTACCCTAAGTAAATATTTCAAGCTATTGAAATTCCTTATTTCATTACACTTAAAATAATTCTCTTAAAGCAGGACTATGCAAGGGAATATTTATTCCCTTTTGCTAAACTCTTTCTTTCATTATGCAAATATATGTATACATTATTAGGTTTAATAATTGATGATGGTGGACATAGCTCCTAATTAAACTATATTGTAAGTTAGGAATAGTTGGACCACATTGTTATGGCATTATGTCGCACACAAGGCATTAGGAAACACTAGGTGGTGGTGCTGTGACATTGTGTTACACACAAAGAAACACAAGTGATAATGAGTTGTGTTGGAGTTGGATTAAGTCATCTAGGTTCTATGGTTCTCATCCTTGGGAAATGTAAGAACATATGTGCTTTCATTACTAGCATCATGTGTATAAAGCACAATGCATGGAGAACATGTTATAACATGAATTACTCAATCAAAATCCATACAATAAAATAAAATCATAGTTATGAACACATGGTCCCAACCAATGCTAAAATTTGATGTTCACCCTTGTTTGTTAAACAAAAAAATTCATGACTTTCCAATATTTTTATTGGTAGTAAATTTACATTCATAAAAAATTATAGATTATGTTATTTTATTTTAATAAGAGATTGATTATTGTTTTCAATGGTCCAAATTAATATTGTAAATAAATAAAAAAACACATTTTCAATACAAATAAAAATAAAAAGTAAAACAAGGTAGACTATTAAAAAAATACTACTATTAAAATATTAATATAAACTCTATACTTGTAGGACTAAATAAATATAGCCAAATGAAATAGAATGAAATAAAATTACATTTTGTTTATTCAAGACATTAATATTGAAAATAGAAAAGTTTAATAAATTACAAAAATTAATAGAAAAGTTTAATAAATTACAAAAATTAATCCAGTCGTTCAAAAAAAAATATTTATTACACATCCTAGTATGAGGGATATCTGTAATTTTGTGCTCAATGTGGAGCTCTCATTTTAATAAAAAAATAAATAATTAGAAAAAATTGTGATGTAAACCCTATTCTAAACTTCAAAACCAAAGATATATATATTGTAACATCCCTAAAATTCAAAAATAAAAATAAAAATTTATTTACTGTATGATACTTTATAATTTCCTAGGAATAAATCCAAGAGATGTTATACTTTATGCTTTCTCAGTTGTGATGATAATTAATAAAATGAATTTATGAAAATTGCAAGACTCATGTGCCTATGTTTAGCGTTTTTCAACAACATACCTATTTTTAAGACTTTATGTCGATCCAACGTCATGCATTCTGGTCGATACTATCTTGTGGTTATCACTGATTTTAAAACTTTGTTGGTTGCATGTCGTAAAACTATTTTCGTTCTTCCAGTTTTTGTTCTACTTGTTCTTCCAGGTGGATGAGATCACCCTTAAGTTTGCTAAGGAACAAATCCTAAACTACAAGGCATCAAAACAACATAAGAAAAGGGGGTCCACCTAGGTTTTGGAAACATCCTATACCCTAACCCAGTTTTAAATCGAACTTCATACTATATACTATACCATATACCATAAACTCCATAGTGGGGACACTATGCAAAATAGTTTGGTCTTTAATATGATGCAACAGTTGGCATAAAATTTGGAACCAAGATGGTGAAAACGTTATGAAAAGGTCGTTCACATGCAGGACATGTGGTCATATTAAAAACTCCAGTTGGCAGAAAATAGGAATGGTGCAAGACCCTATGTGTTTAATGCATCTCGAAGAACACATCTTTCATTTTGATGGGGTTCTATTTGGTGTTTGTTGGTCTCCCATTGTTTCACTCTGCCTCTAGCTACTTGACTTCGTAACTCTTATGTCCGTGAACAGAGATGGAGGAGCCAAAAATCTCGACCCTCGACACATTCTGAACTTGTCCAAGATTGATCAGTTTGCTAGTGAAGTTTGTAATCCTCGTTTTGATGATGTTTGGGCGACTCTGATTAGATTTATAAATGCCGAGAAAGGTAACACTTCTTATGCACTTCCAATACTACTTTTCTTCCTTCGTAGAATGGTTTATAAACTATTGTTTAACTCCCAAATTCGTATGTGCAAGAGGCAACCAAAACAACTCTCTGTGACAAGGGTTTTGGTTGGATGCTAGCCGAGAAGGTTTTGCAGCCGGTAAGACTTATGGCCTTTCCTTTTGTGGCTCTGTGGTCAAAACTTGGTGTCTTTTTGTGTATTTTTTCCCATAGCTTTGGGGATTCATCTCTGCACCCATTCTTCTGTGTGAAAGTGATAAATTTCCTTTGGTAACATTATGAACTTGATACTGTAAAAGACTTTCATCACTTGTGGAGTCATAATGACTATGCCACATTTATAATCAAAACATGTTTAATGTGAATCTAAAAATGTTCTACTACTTTGTCATTTTGATAATGTAATGGTTTTGTGAAAACCCGTGAGGGATTATATATGTCGTGTTTATTTCCTATAATAATGTAACTTCATTTTATTTAAAGCATTGTCACTCTGTGCAGTTTTACAATAGATGTGTTCTATTTCGATTATCAGTGTTATTTTGCATTTTTTTAAAGTTTTGTATAAGTTTATAGATAATGTGGCCGTAAGGCCTTTAATCTGTTGCATTCGTTTTTGGAAAGAAATATGGGCTAAAGAGCTACTATCAATAAACTATTACTGTTTATATTTTATGGAAAAGGTTATGGATGTATCCCGTGAGGCTTTTATATTTACAGTATTTGAATATTATTTTGATTTTACAAGTCGTTACCCTTAAAATGATAGTTTAGCAGGTCATGGAACCTTGGTGAAAATATTATAAAGGATAGCTTAACGGTTTCTTAGATCATGCATCCTCTACACAGTCATTCTTGTTTATAAAGAAAAGGACCATCAGACCACTGCCAATTATAACTATTGTTATTTATTTCTAGTAATGGTTTTGATAGTTTTGGAAAGACCCGTAAGGGTTTCACCTTTTCAATTTTGAATCCTGACTTAATGTTACAGTTTCATTGTTTTCTTAAATCATAAAAAAGGTTTAGATTGATAAGAAATACAAGGTCGGCCATGAGCCTGTACTTATCTTTTCTTTTCCTTGATGGAAGCCATAAGGACATTCTCTATTTACGATTCTGAAACCTTTAATTAGGTTGACTAGAATGTCTATAAACAGACTCTACTATTTTCTTAGTGGATAATACGGATGTTTAAAGTAAAAGATATAAGCCCTAAGGCTGTTATGTTTTTAATATGTAAGTAATAGATTACAGATGATAATACCAATTCGGTTTACAACCTGTAACTAGTGCTGCAGCATGTCGATAATCTCGATTTGGTATTTTAACATTAAAGATATTACAAGAGACTAGCCATGTGGCCTTTATAAAAATAATTGTTGTGGAAAGAACTCTTACCCGCAAAGATCTGTAGACCTAGTTCGGTTATTTCTTTGATTTAAAGTTTTTCTTATCTACAGTATCTAGGGTTTAGATATGAACCACAAAAAGGTTTACTTAAAGATTCAAGTTTGAAGTTAATAAGTTAACGTTGTAAGGATTTAACCTGAGCATATATATAAACGTGTATACTATGTTTATTTTCTATTATAGGCTTAAACCCTGGGTATGTTTAACATAAGCACTGTTTTGGTTTAAAATAAGAAACTATATTGTTATCTTATAAAACTCCTTACGATTTTTATCCTCATTAGTATTTATCAATTTTATATATATTTAATTATATGTCTCAACAAGTAGATATATATATTTTGTAGTAACCTCTGCAATAGGTTTCTCTTGTAGGGTATTCAGCAAAAACAAGGGATTAAGATAAGTGAGATATAACACTATGATTAATATAAACAGAGAAGTAAAAATCATCATTAAGATAAACTAATCTTACAGAGATAATTAAATTAGTAAGCCTTAAACCTTCATTTTGACTAAACTAATTGCAATTTTCTCTTTTTAAAATAATAAAACTCACTTCCAGATAGAAGTACAGATCATAGATAATAAGCACAAACTATTATTAAACTGTGCAACAACTTAGCATTCATTTAATTAAGAATACAACCATAGAATTAAATCACAAGTACATATCAACTATTTGAACCTGGATAATTTTGCAGAAGGTGACAAACAACCAACGGAGACTGTTCCACCCAACCTTCTCCTCAAGCAGCCAATATTACTTGCTTAGGACCCCATAGCTTGTTAACTAAACCAATAGGACGAATATCACTGGATAATAGCCCACAAAGCAACTTGTTATAACTCAACACTCAGTAGCAGACCTAACTCACCAATTCCACTTTAGCTATCCCCTCATCAAATTCCTTGTGTTCCTGACTCTTTTAGTTTGCAGCAATCACAAGGTATATTCACTTGAAACATAATGAGTAGTGAGCCTCCTGCTCAATTTTATGGTATTTATAAGATTTCCTAGGTATTTGGGTATGTTTTGGAATTAAATGAGCCACTAGCTCAGTTCCACCTCTTAGGAAACATGGCCACAATTTTAGGGATTATGCTTCCTACAACAACTAGAAAGTGAAATGCTAGTGTGTGAAAGAATAGAATGAAGCAACATAAGCACTACGGGCAGTTGATTACCTTCTAATTATTAAGAGCAGATTAAATAGGAAATGGAAAACAACAATACTATGGGCTAATAACATAGGTGAGTAAATACCGTGGGTTACCTAACTCACTAGCTTAACTACAAGTGAGATTACATTCCTCAACACACCCCCTTAATCTCAACTGGTAGTACATCATCAGCACTGTCTATGCCTAAGTGCTCTCTCTGATATACAAATGCAAATGTTCCCAATGGTTTGGTGAACATGTCAGCTAATTGCTCCTTAGAGCCACAAAACAATAAAGAAATTTGTCCATCATTGACTAACTCATGAATGAAATGATAGCGAGTGTCAATGTGTTTGCTTTTTCTATGAAATACATTATGTTTAGACAATTGTATTGCAGATTTATTATCATAGAAAATAGAAGTGGGATCTTTTGTAGTGTGTCCCATATCTTTCAACAGTATTCTTAGCCAAACTGCATGGCAAGCTACTGTGGTGGCTGCTACATATTCTGTGTCTGCAGAAGACATGCTCACAATGGGTTGTTTCTGATATGCCCAAGAGATCAGATTTGTACCCAAATGGAAAGCATAACCAGATGTGTTTTTCCTATCATCAAGACTACTTACAAAATCACTGTCATTGTACCCCGTAAGAGTATTGTCTGGTGTATGAGTATACCAGAGGCCATGTCCAAGTGTTCCTCCAACATATCTCAGTATTTTTTTTCCAACGTTCCAATGAGAGTCTTTGGGAGACTCCATAAATATGGAAATAAGACTGACAACATACATCAAATCAAGTCTAGTTGCATTCAAATACATTAAACTTCCTACCATTTGTTTATAGAGTGTATTGTTTGATGTTGGTTCATCATCATTCTTGGTTAACTTGGTGCCAAGAGCTATAGGGGTTTCTGCTGGTTTACATTTATCCATTCTGAATCTCTGCAAAATATCAGTAGCATGCTTATGCTGGCAAATAAAAATACTTTTATTAGTTTGAGTAAATTCTAGGCCAAGGAAGTACTTCATTAGTCCTAGATCAGTGATTTCAAATTCCTTTTTCATGATTGTCCTGAAATCTTCAAGCATCAAATTATGAGTGTAAATCATGTCATCAACATAAATACATACCATCAATATTTTACCTTGCTCTGTTTTAATATACAGAGTGGGCTCATTGCTGCTTCTGTTGAAACCATTGTTCATGAGGTAGGAGTCAATCCTACTCTACCAAGCTCGTGGGGCTTGTCTTAGACCATACAAGTCCTTTTTCAACTTATACACTTTGTCTTCATGACCCTTGACAGTATAACCGGGTGGCTAGTCTACATAAACTTCTTCTTCAAGAACACCATTAAGAAAGGCAGATTTCACATCCATTTGATACACAGGCCATTGATTTTGTGCTGCAATGGCAAGTACAGCTCTGACGGTATCCATCCTTGCTACAAGAGAAAAGGTTTCATCATAATCTATACCATACTTCTATGCATAACCTTTGGCAACCAACCTTGCCTTGTGCTTTTCAAGTTCTCCTCTTTCATTCAATTTGGTCTTATAGACCCATTTGACTCCAATACTGGTTTTCTCTGCAGGGATGTCAACAAGATCCCAAGTCTGATTTTTCTCTATTGCATCAATATCTTCATTCATGGATTTTACCCACTTTGCATCCTTCACTGCTTCATTAAAATATGTGGGCTGACAAGAGAAGAGAGCAAACTGAAGTTGCTCATCAAGAATTGGAGTCTGTTCATATAACTCTCTCAAGCTCTTGGTTTTCTGGTTCTATGGTGGACCATATGTTGCATCTTCTTGCTATTGTACTTCAAATCTTGGAAGTATGATAGGTAGATCTGGATTATATGAGCGTTCTTCATGTTGTATGTTTGAAGGATCGCTCCTGCATTTGTCTTCAATGAACTTTACGTCTCTTCTCACTACAAGCTTCTTGGTAACAGGATTATATAGCTTGTATGCCTTGTGTTGTTCACTATAACTAGTGAAAATGCAGCGCTCACTTTTCTTGTCTAACTTTCTTCTGAGTTCATCAGGTATATGTGCAAAGGAAACAAAACCAAAGATTCTAATATGTGAGACACTAGTCTTAGTGCCACTCTGTGCTTCTTCAGGAATCTTGGCTTGGACAGTCACTGTGGTGATCTGTTGAGCAAGTAGACTGAGCATCCAACAGCTTCATCCCAATACTCATTTGACAGCATGCTATGTGCCATGTTCATGATGGTCCGGTTCTTCTATTCAGCAACTCCATTCTGCTGTGGATTGTATCTGGTGGTGAAATGTCTCTAGATTCCATGCTACTTACAAAATTCTGAAAACTCATGTGAATCATATTTACCTCCACCATCTGACCTGAGCATTTTAATGGACTTTCCAAACTGCTTCTTAGTGAGAGCCTTGAACTCTTTAAACTTGGAGAAGGTCTCTGATTTGTGCCTGAGAAAATAAATCCATGTTTTTCTGCTAAAATCATCAATAAAGGTCAGAAAATAAAAACTTCCTCCTATGGATTGGGTTTGCATGGGTCCACAGAGGTCTGTATGAACTAACTCAAGTTGCTCTTTGGCTCGAGATGTGGAAGTGGGAAAACTTTCCCTGTGATCTTTACCAGTGATACAATCCTCACAGGTGTTGGATTGTTTATGAATAACCGGTAATCCTTTGACCATTGACTATTTGTGTAGGAGATTGAGACTCTTGAAGGGAATATGACTGAATCTACAGTTCCATAACCAAGATTCATCTTGATTGGAAACTGTATGAGCTACAAGATGTGGAAAGTTAGCACTCCTAAGACTAAGAGGAAAGATTCTATTCTTGGCCATTTCAACTTTGGCTATGAGTCTCTTATTGGGAGGTTTATCATAGATAGCACAGTATGTATCATGAAACCTAACATCATACTTATTTTGAAGTAATTGACCTATACTGATCAAATTTACAGTCAAATGAGGTACATAAAACACCTCATGAATGGACAATTTTTCATTTTGATTACTAAGTATAGGAATAATACCTTTTCCTTTTGTTGTAACTAGAGAGTCATCTCCTAGCTTGATATTCATGACAATAGAGGAATCCAGACTATAGAATAATTACTTATTACCTGTCATGTGATTTCTGCAACCGCTATCTAGTAGCCAAAGATCTGAGCTGCAATGCTCTTCAGTTGCTTGATAAGACAGAAACATCACCTCTAACAAGCCTTCTTCTTCTTTGGAGACATTAGCTCTGCTACTTTTTTAGTCCGCTTGCTTCTTTCTGCATTCTTATTCATAGTGCCCATACGTATTGCAATAGTTACACTGAAAATTGGACTTATTGGTCCATCGCTTGCCTCTTCCCCTCTAACCGTGAGAGTTGTGAGAGTGTTCTGAATGCTCTGAGTGTTCATGACTGTGACTGGTTCTGTCATCTGTAGATCGAGACCATTAGCCTCTTCTTCCTCTACCTCGTCCTCCTCTGCCTCAGCCTCTGTTGAGGGAAGCCTGGGTGTTGAATGCATTGGTCAACGATTCTTCTTCTTGAGAGAATCGCGCTTCATGAGATAGAAGAGATCTAGTCAACTCTTCTAGGGTGAACTTAGACAGACACTTTTGCTTCTTCTATGGCAGTCACTACCATAGAAAATTTCTTGGTGAGACACCGAAGAATCTTTTGAACAACAATTTTTTGTTCTAGCGGTTCACCATAGGTTTGGAATTGGGTCACAATACCCGAAACCCTAGTCATGAACTGATCCACAGTTTCTGACTCTTTCATCTTCAAACTTTCAAATTGAAGGCACAGGTTTTGGTGTCTTACCATTTTAACGCGATCGGTTCCCTTGAAAGATGATGCAAGTAGATTCCAAGCCTAATGTGCACTGGTAGCACCTGAGATCCGTGGGAAAATGGACTCTTCAATGCAACTTTGGATCATCCATGTGGCTATGAGATCTCGGTCTCGACGAGTTTCGAGAGCATTTTTCTGGGCATTATTCATTGCAGCCAGAGCAATCACTTCAGGTTCTTTGAACTCGATTTCCACCATATCCCAACAATTGTTGAGTTGCAGAAATGTCTTCATTTTTATAGACCAAAATTCATAGTTAGATCCGGTCAAAAAAAGTCTAGAGATTGGCTTCAAAGAGCTCATATTAGCCATTGGATATGACTAAAAAAAATATTTTCCCTTTCTTTTTTTTAAATAAAAAAAATGCCTTGCTTAGCTTCTTTTTTTTTCACCGCTATTGTCTAGTCTCCACCAACATGCCAAGAAATGCATGGAGTTGCTGTCTATAGTCTCCAATATTTGGAAATCGCTAGTGTAGGTGCTTGTGCATGTTACTGTAAATCAATGTTGATTAGATCTTCGATCAGATTTGCTACTATGTCAGATCAGATCTAAAAAATGACCACGGATCAGATCAAGTAATCACTTGTGAGATATCTGCTGTTACTCACCCGTGTGAAAGAAAAGAATGAAACCAGAGAATCACAATGGGCATATTGACTACCTTCAACTTATGCGCCCTCCCAAAAAAAAACCTATCAAACGCACTGGATCATCTCTTGTGCAAATCTGGGAGAATCGGTAAAAAAACAAAATGCTGTTGAATAGATCTATGTTCAAAGAGGCCGCCTGGAGAGTGCATGTGCAGGAGGAAGTGGAGCTAACAAAGAAATGATATCTTTGTTTTGTTTTGTTTTTTTTAAGGGAAAAATAAAAAATAACCCAAAAAACAAATCTGGAAATATGGAAAATAGAAGAAAGAAAAAAAATAGATAGCCTACCCTAGCTCCGGAGGCAAGTCGCTTCTAAATGGCTTTGCTTCATGAGAGTGCTTTCCACTCTATGAAAAGGATTACCCAACAATGGACAGATTAGACCGTAAGCTCTGATACCATGTGAAAGAATATAATGAAGCAATAGAAGAACTACGGGCAGTTGATTGCCTTCTCATTATTAAGAGCATATTAAATAGGAAATGGAAAACAACAATACTATGGGCGAATACCATAGGTGAGTAAATACCGTGGGTTACCTAACTCACTAGCTTAAATACGGGTGAGATTACACTCTTCAACATAGTGCTGCCACTTGTCAACCAACCTTCTACAACTGCTGATTCCCCCTAGTGGGTCAGTGAACACTCATTCAACAGTCTCCCTTGGATAGGTGTCTCTTTTATTTAATTATTAAAATAAATAATTCTTCAATTACAGTCATCCTTGACCAACTTGGTCATAAAAATTTACAATAAATTTAACATAATTTTTTTTGAGATAATAATAAATATTTACTTTTTAGTTCTGGGTGTGTTAAAAATACCCCCCCTTAAGCTCAACATCGTCCTCGATGTTGCTTAAGTTATTATGAGCCTTCCTGGAATAGCCCCGGATATGCCACCTGCATATCGCTCTCCAATTTTCAAGTTGCTTCATCTGAACTGAGGTGTTTCCATTTCACCTTTACCTGTCCAATGATGTGATTCTAGAGAAAAATTTCCCTCTTATCAAGAATACAGTCCGGTTCCACTTGAAAATCTCCTTCAGGTTCTACCTGAATCACATTCCAGTCGATCACATGAGTAACATCGTGTACATACTTTTTCAAAATAGAAATATGAAAGACATTATGTATTCTTATATTAGGTGGCAAAGCTAACTGATATGCTAATGGCCCCACTCTTTCTAATATTTCAAATGGTCCGTAATACCTGGGTATTGATTTAGCAAAGCTCCCTAGTTTAAAGGAGCACTTTCTGGGTTTTACCTTAACAAATGCATGCTCACCTACTTGGAATTCCTTCGGAGTTCTTTTAAGGTCAGTATGACTCTTTTGTCTATCCTGAGCAATTTTCTACCATATAATATTTCAATAGGACTAAGCTTTATTGAAGCTTGATAATGGTTATTATATGAAAATTCAACTAAGTGCAAATAATTTTCCCACTTCTTGGGATAATCTCTAACATACATTCGTACTATGTCTTCTAGTACTTGTTTGACTCTTTCAGTTTGTCCATCCATTTAGGGATGATAAGCAGTACTGAAATTCAATTTAGTATCTAGTCCTTTAAATAAAGATTTCCAAAAATTATCAATTAACTTTGGATTTCTATTTGGAATTATAACCTTCGAAATTCCATGCAAACGAAAGATTTTTTTCATGAAGATGTCAGCAATGTTAGCAGCTTTATGAGTTGTTTTAATAGGTATGAAGTGTGATTCCTTCCTTAGTTTGTCCACAACTACCATTATTGAATCATTTTGTTTCTTGGTTTTAGGTAAGTCAGTTATAAAATCAAGACTGATGACTTCCCATTTTCGATTTGGAATTGGTAATGGTTGTAAAAGTCCTACTGGGTGTTGATGTTCAGCTTTAACTTTCTAAGATTCTATACACCTAACTATAAATTCAGCAACTTCGCTTTTCATATTAGGCCAAAAATACTCTTTTCTTAACATTGTTATCATATTTTGATATCCCAGATGTCCAGAATAAGGATTTTTGTGTACTTCATTCAAAATCAGTAGTTTAACTTTCGGTATGTTAGGCACATAAAGTCTGTTTTTATACAACATTAAGCCTTTTCTTTTCTTTTAAACTCGGGTATTTTGTGTCCACTTTTATTCCTTCCATTTTATCCTCTAATTCGATTTTATAACTGCTAATGGCAACTACAAAACTTGTTACTGCATTTCTGCTTAAGGCATTAGCCACTTTCTTTTCTTTCTCTTTAATGTGTCTGATTTCAAAATCATATTCGCTAAGGAAAGCTAACCATCTAGCTTGCCTTGCGTTTAGATTTTGTTGATCAAACAGATATGTTAGGCTTATGTTATCAGACATTAGCAAAAATATTTTACCTATTAGATGATGGCGCCACATTTTTAAAGCATGGATTATGGAAGCCATCTCTAGGTCATAAGTTGCATAATTATTTTCATGTGTTTTTAACTTCCTTGATTCATACGCAATTACATGACCTTCTTGTGTCAGTACTCCACCCAAAACTTTGTTGCATGCATCAATGCATACTACGAAATCTTTATCTGGATTTGCTATTTTTAGAATGGGTGCAGTGGTTAATAATCCTTTTAATTTATTAAAACTTTCTCCGGATTCTTTTATCCTAGAAAGATCTCTTTCCCTTTTTCTGTAACACTGTTATAGGATTTACAATTTTCGAACATCCTTCTATAAATTTTCTGTAATACCCTGTTATTCCCATAAACGATCGTACATCAGTTACGTCCTTGGGAACAGACTTGAATCAATTATTTATTTTATCTTATCTGGGTCTACCGATATTCCTTCTTCGAATATTACGTACCCTAGATATTGTATCTTATCTTTATAAAATTCACATTTATTGAAATTAGCATATAGTTTATGTTCTCTTAAAACTTGTAGTATTATATCTGCTATGAAAGTGTTTGTCGTGTTCTTCTTTCGTTTCAGAATAAATTAATATTCTATCTATAAAGACGACTACAATTTTTTCTAAGTATTTACTTAGGACACTATTCATTAAGCACATGAAAGTTGTTGGAGTGTTAGATAGCCCAAAGGGCATAACCACAAATTTATAGTTCTCGTATCTAGTTCTGAACGCAGTCTTAAGGATATCTTCACCATTAATTATGACTTGATGATATCCAAATGTCAAGTCTATTTTTGAAAACATCGTCTCTTCATGTATCTGATCAAATAGGTCATCAATGCGGGAAAGATGATACCTATTTTTAATTGTCATTTTATTCAGTTAACGGTATCCTATACATAGACATAATGTACCGTCTTTCTTCTTAACGAAAAGGACAAAAGCTCCCCAAGGGGATACACTTGGCTTTACATAGTTTTTGTCTATTAATTCTTGTAATTGTAATTTTAATTCGTTTAGTTCTAAGATGTTCATTCGATAAGGATCCTTCAAATTAGGTACCGCTCCTAGTACTAATTCGATTGTAAAATCTAGATCTCTCTTTGGAGGTAATCCTGGAATTTCTTCCGGGAAGACATCCCAAAAATTTTGTAGGATTGGAATATCATCAAATTCTAGCTTATCTTATTTACCAATTTGTTCATTATTTATTATGTGTACAACAAAGACATTACAACCTTTTTCATCTGTAAGCGTAAAATTTGTCTACCAGAAATTTTCGTAGGTATTCCTGTGACTGTAATCCTTTCTCCTTTATCATTTAAACCAGTAAAAGTTTTCTGAAAGAAAATTAATATTACTTGGTATATTTTCAGCCACTATTAGAACATCATAAGATCCTAACGGTAACACATTTAAATTGAATTGATTTTTAAACTGACTCATAAGCAAATCACAATCTTCAACATAATTAACCACTTTCTTTTTAGTTCTGGTAGCTAACTGTACCATCTAAGATTTTTCAAAGATAAATTACATTTTTCCACTATAGGTGACACATAAATCAAACTAGCATCGGGATCAATTAGAATGGAAATAGACTGGTTTTGTATCATACCTTGCACTTCCACCATGGAAGTCTGGTGATCCACCTGTCGATTCTCCAAGGCTGCATTAATTTTGGGAATTTCATTTTCCACAACTTCAACTACTTCCTCTTCCTGAATCATATGCACATTGCTGAAGTTTCCTTTTATGTTCATACAATACTTGGCATAATGCGGTCCTTGACATTCCCAGCACTTGACAGGTTTCTTAAGTTCATTATTCTTAACAAAATTGTAGGAATATCCCATCCTTTTAGTGATGCAGAATTTTGTGGTGCTTTATTTTTAAAATATGCTCTTTGATAGTTATTCTTGGAGAAATTTTGAGAATTGTTTCCAAAAATCTTATTTGACTTAAACCCTTTTCTTTTCTGGTCAAAGTGACTTGTTCTCTTATTCTTCCAGTTAGGTAAACTTTCTCTCTTTTTACTTTGTTCATAACAGAAATTAGCCTTTCTCATTGCCTCTTCAAGGGATTTTGGGTTATCAAACTCAATTCTATCCTTGAAGCTAGTGGGAAGACAAATTAAAAATATTTGTATTTTAGGCTTTTCATCAATTATTTAAGGTACATATCTTAACAGACTTAGAAATTTGCTACTTAACTCTTTCATTGACATTGAACCCAATTTTAGTTCATAGAATTCTTTAGCTCTTTCCCCGTAGTACTATTCAGATAAAAACTTCCTTTTAAAA
This sequence comes from Pseudotsuga menziesii, assembly GCA_001517045.1. Lineage (NCBI taxonomy): Eukaryota > Viridiplantae > Streptophyta > Pinopsida > Pinales > Pinaceae > Pseudotsuga > Pseudotsuga menziesii. Next base: position 621,950 of record LPNX010258116.1, read on the forward strand.
TATGTTTTAAAGATCCTCCAGGTTGGGTACTTCTCCTTAAGATTTTTACTTTTTTTATGTCTTGCCACCAGATGTCATCTTTTCCGGTTAGGTTGTAGATAGCCATCTGATATTTCAGTCTATCAGAGTAGTTATAAATATGGAAATATTTCTTCATTTGTGACAGCTAAGCCTCAACTTCTTCACCTTTTTCTACTTCTCCATTAAACATGGGAAGCTTTATATTTTTAAATTCCCCATAAATTTCTTGATAAGGTTTATACTTCCTTCTCCTAGGTTTACGGTCGCTTTCACTACTGTCACTTGTGTATTTATACCTTCCCCCTATGTGACCTTGGATTAACTTCTGAAGAAGATTCACTATCAGAATATTTTGCTTTCTTTCCCTTATGTTTGTAGGACATGGTTTTAGAATGAGTTTCATAGACATTTCTTTTATCTTTTCCTCTGTTATGTATTTTGTCTAATAACATCTGATTCAGTTCTAGAATTCTTTCATTATCTATTTTTACAGTTTGTAGTTCATTGTTTAACTCCTTAACTGTTTGTAGTAACTCTGAAGATGGATTATTTAGTTCTACATAAATGTTGTCTAGATTGTTGTGTTGAGATCCATTTTCAGCAGATGCTTCAACACCTTCCATTTTCTGGCAAGACAAATTTTATATTTTTGTACAGAAATAAATGTAAAATATGATTAGTATATTTGTTTTTTGTTTGCATGCGAGTCATCCAATTAGGCCTAGTTTTTGGAAACTCGCTCTGATACCACATGTAACATCCCTTTTAAAAATAAAAAATAAATTATTTAATGTATGCAACTTTATAATTTCCTAGGAATAAATCCAAGAGATTTTATACTTTATGCTTTCTCGGTTGTGATGATAATTAATAAAATGACTTTATGTAAATTACAAGACTCATGTGCCTATGTTTAGAATTTTTCAATAGCATACCTCTTTTTACGACTTTATGTCGATCCAACATCATGCATTCTGGTCGATACTATCTTGTGGTTATAACTACTTTTAAAACTATGTTGGTTGCATGTCATAAAAATATTTTCATTCTTCCATTTTTTGTTCTACATATGAGCTATTAAAGGAAAAGGTCATATTCGTACTTAGCCTTTAAGGCTAACACATGAACCTTCGTTTTCTCTTTGTGTAGGTGGATGAGATCACCCTTAAGTTTTCTAAGGAACAAATCATAAACTACAAGGCATCAAAACAACATAAGAAAAGGGTCCACCTAGGTTTTGGAAACATCCTACCCCCTAACCCAGTTTTAAATCGAACTTCATACTATATACTATACCATATACCATAAACTACATAGTGGGGACACTATGCAAAAGAGTTTGGTCTTTAATATGATGCAACAGTTGACATAAAATTTGGAACCAAGATGGTGAAAACATTATGCAAAGGACGTGACATAAATTCATTCACATGCAAACGATGTGGTCATATTAAAAACTCCAGTTGGCAGCAAATAGGCATGGTGCAAAACCCTAGGGGTTTAATGCATATCGAAGGATGCATATGTCATTTTGATCGGGTTTTGTTTGGTGTTTGTTGTTCTCCCATTGTTTCGCTCAGTCTCTGGCTACTCGAATTCGTAACTCTTCTATTCCTGAATAGAGATGGAGGAGCCAAAAATCTCGGTCCTCAACACCTTCTGAACTTGTCCAAGATTAATCAGTTCGTTGGTGAAGTTTGTAATCCTTATTCTAATGATGTTTGGGTGACTTTGATTAGAATTACAAATTTCGAGAAAGGTAATACTTCTTCTACGCTTCCAATACTATTTTTATTCCTTTTTAGAATGGTTTATAAACTATTATTTAACTCCCAACTTCGTATGTGCAGGAGGTAACCAGAACGGGTCTCTGCGATGAGGGTTTTGGTTGGATGTTGGCTGAGAAAGTTTTGCAGTTGGTAAGACTTATGGCATTGCCTTTCATGGCTCTGTGGTCAAAACTTGGTGTCTTGTTGTGTATTTTTCCCCATATCTTTGGGGCTTCATCTCTATGCATGTTCTTCTGTGTGAAAGTGATAAATTTCCTTTGGTAACATTATGAACTTGATACTGTAAAATAATTGTCACGTATGGAGTCATAGCGACTATGCCACATTTTTAAAAGAAAACATGTTTAATGTGAATCTAAAATTGTTCTACTAATTTGTCATTTTGATCATGTAATGGTTTTGTGAGAACCCGTGAGGGATTATATACACCGTGCTTATTTCCTGTAATACTGTAACTTTGTTTTATTTAAATCATTGTCGCTTTGTACAGTTTTACAATAGATGTGTTCTATTTCGATTATCAGTGCTATTTGGTGTTTTTTTTACAGTTTTGTATAAGTTTATAGATAATGTGGGCGTAAGGCCTTTAATCTGTTGCTTTTGTTTTTGGAAAGAAATATGCGTTATAGATCCATTGTCAATAAACTATTACTATTTATCTTTTATGGAAAAGGTTATGGATGTAGCCAGTGAGGCATTTATATTTACCGTCTTTGAATATTATTTTGATTTTACAAGTCGTTCTCCTGAAAACCATAGTTTAGTAGGTCATGGAACCTTGGTGAAAATATTATAAAGGATAGGTTAATGATTTCTTAGATCATGCGACCTCTACACAATCATTCTTGTTTATAAAGAAAAGGGTGGTAAGGCCACTGTCAATGATAACCACTATTATTTATTTCCAGTAATGGTTTTGATAGTTTTGTAAATACCTGTGAGGGTTTCACCTTTTTTAGTTTTGAATCATGTCTTAATGTTACAATTTCGTTGTTGCCTTAAATCATAAAAAAGGTTTAGTTTGATAATAAATACAAGGTCATCCATAAGCATGTACTTATCTTTTCGTTTTCTTGATGGAAGTTGTAAGGCCCTTCTCTGCTTACAAATTATGAAACCTTTAAATAGGTTGACTAGACTGTCTATAAACAAACTCTATTGTTTTCTTAGTGGATAATACTGATGTTTAAAGTAAAAGATATAATCCCTAAGGCTGCCATGTTTTTAATCTGTAAGTATTAGATTACAAATGATAATACCAATTTGCCTTACAAACTATAACTAGTGATGCAGCTTGTCGACAATATCGATTTGGTATGTTAACATTAAAGATATTGCTAGAGACTGGGCCATGTCTCCCTTATAAAAAATAGTTTCTGTGGAAATAACTGTTACCCATAAATAACTGTAGACCTAGTTCGGTTATTTCTTTGATCTAAAGTTTTGATTATCTATGGTATCTAGGGTTTAGATGTGAGCCACAAAAAGGGTTAATTGAAGATTCCAGTTTGAAGTTAATAAGTTAATGTTATAAGGCTTTAACCTGAGCATATATATAAACGTGTATACTATGTTTATTTTCTATTACAGGCTTAAACCTTAGGTATGTTTAACATAAGCATTGTTTTCATTTAAAATAAGAAACTATATAGTTAGCTTATTTAAAACTCCTTACGAGTTTTATCCTCATTAGGATTTATCCATTTTATATATATTTACTTATATGTCACAGCAAGTAGATATATATTTTGTAGTAACCTCTATAATAGGTTTCTCTTGTTGGTTTTCCAACAAAAACAAGGGGTTAAGATAACTAAGATATAGTTGTTGAGGCCTGGAAAATCGTAGGTAACAGCAGTTAGGGATTCTCCCCAATAAATGTTCCCAACTAGCCCGTTATTGTTTGGTATGGGGAATCTGTCTGGTTTACGGTCCGGCTACCATAGGTCAAGTAACAAAATAAAAGGTTTTACCGATTACGGCCCGGTCCACTGTGTGTATTTTTAGTTTTTTATGTTTAAGTATGATGTGCAAGTTCCTATCTAAAAATGCAGATTGATAGAGAATACAAGGAGCGATCACAATGTTATGCGCAAGTTCTTACCTCTCGTCTTAACTCTCTCGCATCTAAATCACACACAGTAAGAAAACTAAAACTAACTATCTAACGTATCCCTAAAGAGAAAAATTATCATTTATCAATGAGTAATGTATTGCTGCGCATGCATTAAGAAAAATCACAGATAGTTGTTACTTATTTCAGAACACATGAATATTAATAGAAGAATGAACAAGAAGATAGCTTATTGTTTATGAAAAGCCTTCATTACTCATATTGGAAATTTCATAGAATAAACTAGAGTGCATTCATAACATGAACATAGGTTCAAAGAGTTAGAATGATCTCACAGTTAATGGACATCAGCTGAAAATGAAATAGTTCACATTCAATAGATCCATAGCACATCATTTGAAATATTCCACCAAGCTTTCTCCAACAGGAAACTTGTAATTCTTTATTGCAAAAGGAAATAGTTCTTCTTACAACATACTCTCACAAATCTATCTAGGAAAAAGTCCTTTCCTACATCTAAATCTCCTATATTTATACAAAACAACAAAACCTTTGGGCTGCCCCCTGTGACCTTTAGGCTCCCCCTGTGACCTTTGGGCTTCCCCCCAACCGTTCACTCTCACAATATTGTCTTTTAGTGAGTGATGTACAATACGTTACATTAAATAAAAATTTAATAGCACTTTTTATAAAGAGAGACCAACTTGGTCGCTGATGAACTTTTCCCAAGCCTGGGCCTCTGCTGCTATCAATCCGTTGGTCTTTTTTAGACCTTGTTGATCTCAGACCTTCACTTTTTCCTTCCTCTTTCTATCTCTGCTCCTTTATGCTTCAGCCTCTTCTTTCCTTGTCGCCTCCCTTCTGCTTTGTCTTTTTAGACATGTCTTCTTTGCAGGAGCAATCACCAAGCTAGGTCTGAAAAATCCTCTAAGTCCGTCTGCAGTTAAAACAAAAAACTCATCATTAATCCGGACTGCATTCAAGATCATCTAACTTTTCAATAAAACATAAACCATACTATCAATAAAACTAATCATCAAATGTGAGGCCCTGTACTGTGTTCTCATCACGAAATCCCTAACTCTATCAAAAAATCAGAAACCTCCATTGCCCATGAAATTGGGTAAAAGCACATAAAAAATGAGGGGAAAAACACTCACCAGCGGGAAAAATACTAAGCATCGGGTGGACAAACTCTTCATCAGTGAACGGAACAACTAATTTTGGATGGTTAGTTCACTAAGGAGCTGCAACGATGGGTAGCAAACTGACTACGGCTTCCGCAATCAATAAAACATCGACGATCGGAAGCTCTAAAGACTATGGATCGACAAACCTAAAACTAAGCATCTCCGCAGTGTTGACATTTCAAAGTTGAAAGCTTCCACAATGTTGGTGATATAAAGCACTAAATGCCGCCGAAGTCACGTATCGGAAATTAGAACCACTATTCACTAAACACATCGGCGTCGGCGAGTGGAAGGACTTACCATAATGCGTCGGCAGAAAAGTTCACTAGAAAGACGCAACGGTGGAAGACATACAGACTACAGGTTCCGCGGATCACAAAACCATCGGCGATCAGAACAACTAATAACTAACTCATCGAAACTTTGAGACGCAAAATACTCCACAGTGTCAGTGAGACAAAGAACAAAGCCTCTGAAATGGCGGCGTCGTTCAAGACTAAAACTCCGACTGCTTGTCAAAACATTCCGATAGCGAAAACAAAATCATCGCAAAGTAAAAGGTTTGAGCAATAAAACCACGACATCGGCAAGGATAAGAACTGTCCATTGGGGCATAGAAGACTAATGCCTCGATTCCTTCATCAATAGACTTCTGATAGCGATAAGAAAAAATCATCGAAAACGTTAAGTGTTCAGAAGACTTTAAAGTTGTGCAGCGATAAAATTAGTTCGTTTCATCTCCAAAACAGTGGCGGCATAGAGAACAAAAACCCCGACTAAATCTTCAACAAACCTTCGACAACGATAAAACCAAACCATCAAAAAATAAAAAAATGTTAAGTTCCATAGTCAAAAGCATTGGCAGTTTTAGATCATTCAACTTCCAAAATGAAAGAACACAGTTGACCTCAATTCAACCTCAAAAGATCCAAATCTGTAGCAGAGGAAAGACAGAAATCAGGAATCCAAACAATCCCAGGCAAGATAAAATTAAAAGGAGGGTCCAAAATTTTAAAAATTTGGGAAAAAAGTTGCAGCTGCAACAATTGGCGACTACTTGGTGAACACAGATCTCTAGACAATTTCCTCCTTAAGTAAAAGACTGCTTGACAATAAATACCAACAAGTTGAATTCTTCTAGATGTCTGGATTTCCCAAAGGGCAAATGTATGTACTTTTAATCATTGATGATAGTCCAATTTAGGGGTAATGGGAACCAAGATTTAAAAGTCTAGATAACTCTTTTGAGGCCATGAATATGAATTTCATTTTTACCTCTGTCTTCAGGTAGCTCCCAGCTTGGACACCACAGGATTGTAACATATGGTAAATAGAAATATTCGTTTGTTCCTCATTCCCATGCCATTTTGTGCTTCTGTGCTTTTGGAATTTTTTGTCCTTTCTGAGTCCTCCTGCATGCCTTCTCTCTGAATTTTTATTCAGGTTCCTCTATCCATAGTGTCCTTTTGTGTGAGAGATGTATTTAATTTTCAGTTCACGAACGGAGAAGAACTTTGGCAATTTTGTACTCATATGGTTTAGTACTTTGTTTTGATACATATTGCTTTCTTAGGAGATTTTGACTCTTATTTGCCTTTTGGCTTTCAATTCTTGGCATGGGATATTTTAAATATAATATACTGTTTACCTTGCTTCCTTTCCATGGGTCTTTTGCTGTCACCCCCTAAGACATTTTTAAATGTGAGATGGATGGAACCCCGAAATAGTATTCCAGACCTTTTGAACTTGAGTTATTTCACAAGGATTAAGTAGGACTTCAATGTGTTCATAGCCATTTAGGAAAACTGCCAAACTAGAAGAAATTCTTTCAAATAAATTAATAGTACACAGTCTTATAATCAAGGATTTTAGTTAATCCAGAATTATGATGCCCTCCATGCAACCAAAAGTTTGCTTCTTTTATTGAAATCAATCAAATTCTAGCTAAAGACAAACATAAATAAATCAAAATGAAACAAACCAATCAGTTTATTTATGTACAAGATAACCAAAAAATAAAAATCAAGAAAAATAAAGTTTGAGAACTAAACCATTAACTAGTCAGTTCTCTACCCACCCCTATAAACCCGGCAATTTGTAAGTTGAGGGGCTAGGCTTGACGGAAAATTGAAAAAGGCCTGCCCATTATCTATTTCTACAAAACTTGAATTAAAAACTATATCTGAAACTAACTCTACTATTTTACAATCAAATTCATCAGCCCGTGAAAATCGAAGGAGATCGGGTTGGGTGTCTAGTGTACCGCTGGCTTCTTCTGCTTGGTAGTCTCCCGGTTCTAGCTCAATTAGATAATTTCCTAACACATAATTCACTGGTTCATTTTTTCTTCCAATTGAGTAACATTGTGCTTCATGTGGGGCTCTCTTAATATTTTTATCTGATTTGGACTTCCCTTATGAAGCAACTACAGATGTGACCAATCTGATGCGAAGTATCCATTTAGCCTTGCTGACCAATCTCGATTCAAAACAAGTCCATAAACATCAAGTATGTCTGCTACTACAATATCAATGTACTAGCATACCTTTTCATTGGTAGATAAGCGAATCAGAACATCTTCCATTTCCCCGACTACTTTCACAGTGGTCCTGTCTAGTTGAATAACCTACCAGGTAGTTGGTTTAGGTTTTCCATTGCTCTTCTTGCATACTGAAAGTGGCATAACATTTACTACTGACCCTGAGTCTACTAAACAATTATGCACACTCTGGTTTAAAATCTCAAAAGTCGGGAGGAATGGTGGGGTTTTAAACCTAGCCTTACCTCCCACACTTGCTTCAACAATTTCTTCTACAGGTTGGTTGTTAGTGGGAAGCTCTTCCTCTGGTACTTCAAGTGCTTTTAACAATTTTTCTTTTTGTTGAGGTACATTACACATTTCAAATAATGAAATATTTTCCTTATCCCTTTTAATGTCCTCCACAATATCATACCCCAACTCAGGTGCTTTGAGAGTTTTCTTGACATCATCAAACTTGTCTTCAATAGGCTTAACAGACATGTTGATTTGCTTCGGATCTTGACTGGTAATGGCAAATTCAGTTATTTTATCAGCTGTGTTGTTCTTCTGTATTTTCTTCATATTCTCTTGAAATTTCTTAATCTTCGAAAGAATTGAATTGTCTTTATTTAACAAACCTTGACTTCTTGTGAGTCACATTTGTTTCTGATGTTTCTTCCTGTTTCAATGAACCTTTCTCTTCTGTATCAAAAAGTGAGACACAATCCCATAAAACCATAGCATCCTCTTCTTGTTTTTCTGTGGATTTATTACCTTTTTCTTCCTCATCATCAGCTTCTGTTAGTTTTGATTCCAATAGCTGATTCATTACTAATGTCATCGAATTTATCCATTGGGGACAATTTTTTTTCAGAATGAGGGTACTGATGAAAGGTGCAAAAATTATCCATATCTACCTTAGTTAAATTCATTGATGCAGGACTGTGTGGAGGAGTTTTAGATTGATTGTTGTCTTCTCTACTTTTATAGTAAGGCTTCTATGCTTTCTGAGCCTCGTTTTATTTTTCCAAATCTATCACTCTGTTAGATAGCTTCTGCATCATTTTCAACATTCCTTCAAAGTCATGTGACTGCGCCTCCTGAGGCTTAGTCAGTAATAAGGATTTCTTACCAAAAGTTTTTTTTCCCGACTACGCAAGATAATCTTCTATGCTTTCCTTCACAGCCTCTACCCTCTCAGCTTCTTCATAAGTTTCTAATAATGTTGGTTTGACTGACATCTTGGAAAACATGGCCAATTCAAGCCCTAGAGCTGAAGTATAGTATTCAATTAGAACCTTATCGGATGGCTTATCAGTTGTAGAAATTTTTTTAAGATAAGCAGCAAATCTTTTAGTGAAATTATGCACTTTTTCCTCTCTTTCTTTCTTTAAAGGGCATAACCCTTTCATTAGAGCTGCATGAGTTTTCTGGACTGCATATTTACTACTAAATATTCTTTCAAATGTATCCCAGTCTGTGATTGATTTTGCAGGAAAAGAAAAATACCATGAGGCTATTGCTCCTTTCAGGGTATGTAGAAATAGTCTACAGACTACATCTTCATGTTCTACAGCCCGTAGTCCTTCTATAGCCAAGTAAAAGCTTTGCAAATGATCATCTACCAAAATATTTTCACTTGGGTCAAACTTAGGCAACATTTTCTCAAAAGCTTGAGGCAAACCATGCAAAGGAGGTGTTAGGTTTAATGGTGACCTAGCCCTCCAAGCAGGTGGTGGATTTGGTGGGTTGAGTGGCTGATTTGCATTTACATTTGCCATGATTTTAAGTGGAGAATGAGGTGGTGAATGAATAGGGGTACAAACAGGTGAACAGTAAGGTGTATCTGGGTCCAACTGATTCAGAGGTTGAACAACTTCTTGTAAGGCTATTTCTACCAGTTCTTCAAAATCTTCAACCAACGCTGCATCTTCCAATATAGGGAGGTATTTCTTCTAATATTCCCTTCTGGGTAAGGAAAGGATAATCGGTAATCCACCGATATTCTTTGCATAATCCCTAGTAATCCTTCTCAAATAATCAACTACTTCGTTATCTACATAATACAAATGCTTTTTACCCTTCTCTTTAGGAGTTGGATTGGGAAACAAACTACTTTCAGAACTATCACTAGTGGAATGATCTCGAGAAAATGGGTTTCCTTGGCCAACCATGCACTAGCTACCCTCCTTCTAGCGCCAAAAACTGTTGAGGCCTGGAAAATCGTAGGTAACAACAGTTAGGGATTCTCCCCAATAAACGTTCCCAACTAGCCCGTTATTGTTTGGTATGGGGAATCCGTCCGGTTTATAGTCCATATACCATAGGTCAAGTAACAAAATAAAAGGTTTTACTGATTACGGCCCGTCCACCGTGTGTATTTTTAGTTTTTTATGTTTAAGTATGATGTGCAAGATCCTATCTAAAAATGCAGATTGATAGAGAATACGAGGAGCAGTCATAATGTGATGCGTAGGTTCTTACCTCCCGTCTTAACTCTCTCGCATCTAAATCACACACAACAAGAAAACTAAAACTTACTATCTAACCTATCCCTAGGGAGCAGAATTATCATTTATCAATGAGTAATTTATTTCTACACATGCATTAAGAAAAACCACAGATAGCTCTTACTTATTTCAGAACACATGAACATTAATAGAAGAATGAACAACAAGATAGCTTATTGTTTATGAAAAGCCTTCATTACTCATATTGGAAATTTCATAGAATAAACTAGAGTGCATTCATAACATGAACATAAGTTCAAAGAGTTAGAACAATCTCACAGTTAATGGACATCAGCTAAAAATGAAATAGTTCACATTCAACAGATCCATAGCACAGCATTTGAAATATTCCACCAAGCTTTCTCCAACAGGAAACTTGTAATTCTTTATTGCAAAAGGAAATAGTTCTTCTTACAACATACTCTCACAAATCTATCTGGGAAAAGTCCTTTCCTACATCTAACTCTCCTATATTTATACAAAATAGCAAAACCTTTGGGCTCCCCCTATGACCTTTGGGCTTCCCCCCAACCGTTCACTCTCACAATTTTGTCTTTTAGTGAGTGCTATACAATACGTTACATTAAATAAAAATTTAATAGCAATTTTTATAAAGAGAGACCAACTTGGTCACTGATGAACTTTTCCCAAGCTTGGGCCTCTGCTGCTGTCGATCCGTTGGTCTTTTTTAGACCTTGTTGATCTCAGACCTTCACTTTCTCCTTCCTTTTTCTATCTCCGCTCCTTTATGCTTCAGCCTCTTCTTTCCTTTCCGCCTCCCTTCTGCTTTGTCTTTTTAGACATGTCTTCTTTGCAGCAGCAATCACCAAGCTGGGTCTGAAAAATCCTCTAAGTTCGTCTGTAGTTAAAACAAAAAACTCATCATTAATCCGGACTGCATTCAAGATCATCTAAATTTTCAATAAAACATAAACCATACTATCAATAAAACTAATCATCAAATGTGAGGCCCTGTACTGTGTTCTCATCACGAAATCCCTAACTCGATCAAAAAATCAGAAACCTCCGTTGCCCATGAAATAAGGTAAAAGCACACAAAAAACGGCGGGAAAAACCCTCACCAGCGGGAAAAATACTAAGTATCGGGCAGACAAACTCTTCATCGGCAAATGGAACAACTAATGTCGGACGGTTAGTTCACTAAGGAGCCGCAACAGCAGGTAGCAAACTGAATACGGCTTCCGCGATCAATAAAACATCGGCGATTGGAAGCTCTAAAGACTATGGATCGGCAAACCTAAAACTAAGCATCTCCGCAGTGTCGGCATTTCAAAAATGAAAGCTTCCACAATGTCGGCAATATAAAGCACTAAATGCCACCGAAGTCACGTATCGAAAATCAGAACCACTATTCACTAAAGACATCGATGTCGACAAGCGAAAGGACTAACCATAATGTGTCGGCAGAAAAGTTCACTAGAAAGCCACAACAGTGGAAGACATACAGAATGCAGGTTCCGCAGATCACAAAACCGTCGACGATCGGAACAACTAATAACTAAATCATCGAAACTTCGAGATGCAAAATACTCCGCAGTGTCGGCGAGACAAAGAACAAAGCCTCCGAAACAATGACGTTGTTCAAGACTAAAACTCCGACCACTTGTCAAAACACTCCAATAGCGAAAAGAAAATCATCGCAAAGTAAAAGGTTTGAACAATAAGACCATGGCATCGGTAAGGATAAGAACTGTCCGTCGGGGCATAGAATACTAATGCCTCGATTCCTTCATCAATAGACTTCCGATAGCAATCAGAAAAAATCATTGAAACAGGAAAAAATCATCGAAAACGTTAAGTGTTCAGAAGAATTTAAAGTTGTGCAGCGGTAAAATTAGTTCGTTTCATCTGCGAAACAGTGGCAGCATAGAGAACAAAAACCTCGACTCAATCTTCAACAAACCTCCGACAGAAATAAAACCAAACCATCGAAAAATAAAAAAATGTTAAGTTCCACAGTCAAAAGCATTGGCAATTTTAGATCATTCAACTTCCGAAATGAAAGAAAACAGTTGACCTCAATTCAACCTCAAAAGATCCAAATTTGTAGCAAAGGAAAGACAGAAATCAGGAATGCAAACAATCCGAGGCAAGATAAAATTAAAAGGAGGGTCCAAAATTTAAAAAAATTGGGAAAAAAGTTGCAGCTGCAACAAGCACTATGATTAATATAACCAAAGAAGGAAAAAGCATCATTAAGATAAACTAATCTATCAGAGACACTTAGATTAGTAAGCCTTAAATCTTCATTTTGACTAAACTAATTGCAGTTTTCTCCTTGTAAAATCATAAAACTCACTTCGAGATAGAAGTACAGATCATAGAGGATACCACAAACTATTATTAAATTGTGTAGCTACTTAGCATTCATTTAATTAAGAATACAACCATAGACTTGAATCACAAGTAGATATCAGCAATTTGAACCTGGATAATTTTGGTGAAGGTGACAAACACCCACAGGAGACTGTTCCACCCAACCTTCTCCTGAAGCTGCCAAGATTACTTGCTTAGGACTCCCGAGCCTGTTCACTGAACCACCAGGACGAATATCACTGGATAATATCCCACACAACAACTTTCTATAACTCGACACTCAGTAACAAACTTAACTCAGCAATTCCACTTTAGCTATCCCCTCATTAAATTCCTTGTGTGCCTGACTTTTTCAGTTTGCAGCAATCACAAGGTACATTCACTTGAAAGAAAATGAGTAGTGAGCCTCCTGCTCAATTTGATGATATTTATAAGATTTCCTAGGTCCTTGGGTCAGTTTTGGAATTAAATGAGCGAGCAACTCAGTTCCCCTTCTTAGGGAACATGACCACAATTTTAGGGAGTATGCTTCCTGCAACAGCTAGAAAGTTAAATGCTAGTGCTTCCACTTATCAACCAAGCTTTTACAGTTGCTCATTCCTCCTAGTGGGTCAGTGAACACTCATTCAATAGTCTCCCTTGAATAGGTGTCTCTTCTATTTAATTATTAAAATAAAATGATTCTTCAATTACAGTCATCCTTGATCAACTTGGTCATAAAACTTTATAATAAATTTAACATAATGTTTTCTGAAATAATATATATATATATATTCCAATTAATAAAAACTAAAAATGTGTAGATCTAATTTATTTATTAAACAAGAGCCACGAGGTGGCAATGTCACCGCAGTTATTAATAGTTATTGCTATAACACCAATACTATAAGAAAAACAACTAGTTTATTTGACCATCTACAAAAAATTTAACATGCCACTCTTATGGATTATGCAATCTAGACATACCTTGATTATATAAATGTATGGATTATGTAATCTAAACATACCTTGATTTTAGATTTTAAATAAATGAGGTTTATTTTATATAAATGTAATGTAGTGACATATTTCCATGTAAAAATAAAAATATAAAGTATTTTCATAACTTTGTTTCCATAAAAATATAGTTAAACATATTATTAGTGACCTCATTATATATGTATTAAGTATAATTATAACAAAAAAACAAAAATTAATGAAAGGCACACCTTGGAAATAGACATCTAAATAACATGTGGGTGGAGTTTCAATATATTAAACATTATTTTTAATTTTTTCGAATTCTAGGTAAATATTCCTAGGCCATAATAAAAACAGAGACGATATACTTTTTTGTTGGTAGTGTGAAATGTTGTGGGGCCGACCCACTTGTACAATTCCGTTGAGATATTATAATCCATAATTATGGAAAAGAAAGAATAAATTACATCATCACATATCATGCATGAAATTTATAGAAATAAGGTCAACTTGCAATCACCACTATATCATCTAATTATAACTAAACCAAAGTATAACAAACAAGCATTGGGATGACAACAAAAGTTAATATAAAATTCACCAGAATCAAACAGTGAACCATAGCCAGTGATCCGTCGGAAGTGCATGACAAGATCACACGATTTCCAATATATGATGATGGGTCTTCCCCCGAAACAAAACTCCAATTCCTTAGAAATGCAACTTTCTTTTTCAATTTTCTGATTTATACCAAAAAATTTATGTCGTCTCCCCTCTTCATCTGTGAGTCATTCTCTATTGGTTACAATCACAAAATAGGGAGGCAATATATTTTCAAAGAATTGTGAAGTATTGTAGTTGCACCTAGATGTTGGCGGAGTTATCCTTTGACCAAAGCATAGAGATTAAGTTTAAGAAGTAAATTGGACCCATTATGGTCTGCATACATCGAAGTATGCTCCCATATTTTCCCTCATTTATTTGACAAAATAAAGCAAACCCAAGTCACTAGAATTCACGAGTATTGCATTTAATTACATTAAACATAAGATCTTCTTGAGATTTACAATCATTTGTTAATTCATCCAAATATAAAATCAATCTCTATTTTGTGGAAATATTTCATAATTGTTTTGTGGAAACAATACGAAATAGGAATATGGGAGGGAATACATAGAGTTATATGTTGAATGTAAGTAAACTTTTTACATAATTGAATGGGATTATTTAGGCTTATTTATTAATAATATATGTTTTTTTAAGAGGCTATATGTTTATATTATATTAATAATAATATATGTTTTTTTAAGAGGTTATATGTTCATATATGTATACTTTTTTAGATTTTAGTAATTAAATTTAGTAAAAAAAAAATTGTTTAAAAAAAAAAGAGATTTCATGTATCAAATTGGTGTTTAGTTTAACTATAAACTTAAAAACAGATTATTATTATTATTATTATTATTATTAAATAATGTTTTTAACATAAAATTTCAATTTAAAAATTATTAAATTATTTTCCATTGTTTAGCTACAATTTTAAATGATAAAGAAATAAAATATTAACTTAAATTTATGTTAATTCCAAATCTAAACAAATGTAAATCTTGTTTCTAGGTTTTCCAATCCAAAATGTAGATGTAAACTCCATCTATACTCATAATAAATCCAAAATAGAAATAGATATAAACTCCTATATTTTCAAATATAAAATAAAATCAAAACACATAATCTATATGATTTTGGTATTACTTCTCACTTCAATGAATTTAATTAAAATTCCATATAGAAGAACTTACATTGTATTTAACCACAAAGTGAATTGTTTCTTCACTTCAATGAATTTATTCAAAATTCCACATAGATGAACTTAAAAGTTATTAAAAAGAAATTGAATTGGTCTCAATTTTTAATGTTTACCTTAAGATTGAACCGACACTAAAGTTTGGATTGTAAAATACAATCACCTTTAAATGGTAAAAAAAAAAAACATGTAACTTAAGAGTATTTTCCAAGTGTTTAATAAATCATTCATAATTGATCTTAGTCTAAATATTAATATATAGTGCATTGGATGATCCGTCATGAAAGCTATAGCTACTCTCAATTTATTTAGCGATTTTGTATGCAAAAAACTTCGCCTGGTATTTGCTCCGATATACTTCCATAGCAGCTGCATGTCCAAGAAGAATGTTATGCGTCACTGTGTACAATTCACTTGCAGCGGGATTCTACAAACTATAGCCACCAGGGGCAAATTTCTGTTAAACGTTATCCACAGAAGGTTAGTTAAATGTTATCCACTGTTTAACCGTATCACCAAATCGTCATAGTCATAGTGTAATTTTTCTAGCAAAGAACCTTGCTTATCATGCTAAAACAAATCATATTGATGTCCAGTACCATTTGTGTGACATATGATTGATGACAAGAAGGTGGTGGTGTTGGAAATGTTTGAACCTTTAAATAATGTTGTAGACTCATTCGTGAAGCATGTCAATATTGAGAATATCTCTTGATGTAGAAATTCTATGGGAATTGTTTCCCTAAACTTTTGACCCTATCAATACATGGTCCTCTATTATATTTGTTATTTTAGTTGTCCAATTCCTACTAAAACGCACAGGCTGTTGTTTTGATGGCACAAATGCTTAATGAAAAACTACCCCAATAAGTATGGAATTGCGAAAATTGAGAACACAAACAAAGAGAAGAGATTCACATACATCAATATCAATCACAAAGCTGAAATTAAATGGTAATTAAAAGTATGTTCAATAGTAATAATCGAAATAGAATGTCTGTTCAATGGTTAACTAATCAAAATTCCCAAACAAAAGAAGAACAAAGTCTCCACATCAATTTATAATTTACATACCATTTACTCACAGGAGGCAAAATGAAGGCCAGAGAAGAAAGTACTAAACTAGGCGTATTCATTCGTATAACGAGCTTCTCATATTCATTGTTTATTGTTTATGTCCAACGAAGAAATCCACTCTATTTCTGCTAGAAAAGCTGCCATTTCACAGGTAAAGAATCCAATTATAAAACTAAGAAGCAACGTCTGCTATTTGTTTTATGCAGCACTCAGTCAAGGAATACCGGAACAGGTTGGCAAAGTTTCTAGCTGCGTGAGTTGCGCCATGAATTAGAAATAATAAATCTATCTATGGGGCTTAGAAATAAGGCATATAAGCTGGGGCTTACTAGGAAGGCACATAAATCCACTCTAACAAGTTTATGGTTTACATCATCGGACAATATTATTTCCAGCTGATATGTACTACAAAATATGATGATCTACATAACCAAAAAGTAGTGAGGCTTACACCAAAGAGTTAAGACCAGAATAATTACTCTTAACTAAATGTACTACAAAATATAATAATCTACATAACCAAAGAGCAGTCAGGCTTACACCCAAGAGTTAAGAACGGAATAATTTCTCTTAACTAACACCATCAAAGCAACACCACTAATAACCTAAATTAATTTCTTTAATAAAATAAGAATACAACTGGAGTTAGTGTAATCCATTGGTTTAACTCATTCTGCACAAGAAGAACACTTGCAAGCATCCCTTGTGTTCTCTGAGAGCCTCGCGGAGCATGCATGAATGAATGCAAAAGAATTTGTCAAATACCCATGCAATATAGCCAGCTCCCGACATTTTAGTTTAAAAATTAAAATAACCCTAACCCTAAACATATTTTATAAGCTACGCATCAGAGTAACCCTAAAGCCTCAAATTCGAACCACCAGAGACCAAAAAAAACATCTAAAAGATATGGTTCCATCATTATTAGAGTTTAACTCATTCTGCACAAGAAGCACAGTTGCAACCAAGAATAAGGAGTTCATTGCCACATCGGCAAGAATTATGGTGCGGAGCACCGAACAGTTGACACTACACAACATACTCAAGAGGAAAATAAATGGATGAAAACAAGAGCATCAATATTACAGTGGCAACAAATGGAGATGATAATGTATGAAAACCACCCTGGCCATCAATATCGAAGATTTATTTCTCAGAGCCCTTGTGTTCTCTAAGAGCCCAGCCGAGTAATGTAAAAAATAAAAATAAAACGAACAACCATGCAACTTGCCACACCTTCAACATGCAGGTTGCCACGCTCTTAGTATGTTGCTTGTCATGCCTACATCGATTGCAATAAATTAGTGTACCCGCATCCCAACATCAAAGTTAAGCTGTTAATCAAAGCTTTCAATCCTTGTTCTGATAGTCCTTAATCAACTAGTTCTTCATCATATTGTATACCGATCGAGGCCTGGTGTGAAAAAGAACCTGCACCTAACTAACCAATACTTGTGTTCCCTAGCTGATACCCGTCCTAGCAACCAGTACAACGCGGTTAGGTAAAAGACTCAATAAAGATATGATACTATCTTTGTTTTGGTATATGATATGGTGGATCGGGCTGATAGATAATAGGATCACTTAATCAATACAATATGATATGGAGGATCGGGCTAATAGATAATAGGATCACTTAATCAATACAAGATCTAAGATCTATTTTTGTCTTTGTATATGGAGGATCGGGTGACAAATAGGCTCTGTCATGGAAACCTGCAAACGTTAAGCTTGGTATACTTAATTATTATCAGGTATCCTTAATTGTTATCATTGCCAGCCTATGATCAGAACCATGGTTGACAGATTTAATTTTTGGGAACTGGCCCATCCTAAAAACCTGGAATATTAATTGTCATATGTGCCTCTGCACTGTTTACAAGGAGCCAAAAGCAGAAAAGGTTGGGATAATTACACAATTGCTGATATCATCCTCGTGGCCGGGTCTTGGGGCACTGAAACCAAGAGCAACGTCATCTTCCCACACCAATAGTAATCTAAAAAAATAGACAATAAATAATAATAATAATAATTAAATGTCTTAAATATTACCAAACCTTAGTCTAAATTCCATTACATCTAATAAAAACTATTACAAACTTTAGAAGATTGAAATTTTTTCCCATATCTAAATAAATTAATACTCATGATTGATTCATATATATCACGTGCGGTGACATAATATCTAAATAAATTCATACTCATGACCGATTCATATATATCACTTGCGGTGACATAATAGTTTTTATTTTTTTTGGCATTTCATACTTAAAAGAGAAATGAATGAATCACTTTTGTATAATGTAATCTTTCATACTATCTTACAAAAATGTCAATTTCAATGAAGATTTCATGATAAAAGCTATTTATTTTGTGATCCAGTGGAAACTCTACCATCTATTTTGGAATTTAAATGTGGCTAATTAATATTAGAGCTCCCTTTGATCCTTGGCCACACAGATTTTCTTTAATAAGAGTCATAAAACAATCTTTTTAAATAAAATTGACTCTATTTATCCTTTCCACAGTAAGTCTAATTATAAAGTATTCACTTTTATTTTATTTAGAAATACCTATGTTAATTAATCTCTATATTATTTAGAGCTCTAGATTAAAAAAAAAACTACATATATATTTTATTAAAAACACAATAAAATTCCATATATCTTTTATTAAAACACATTTTACATTTTGTATAATATTTTTTTTAAACTTATTTGAAAAAATCTTATTCTATCTAATAAAGCTCTATGCTATGTCATGGCCAAGCAAGGTTTGCTCTAAACAAATGAAGCACTCAAAATCTAAAAAGAAAAGATGCGCATTGTGAAGCAATTAATGGATCTCGATGCTAGTTCCTGCAAGCAATGTATTTTCCAAAAACATAAACACACACGAAATGTAAAGAAAAGATGCCCATAATAAAGAGATGATTGAGAATGTGGACACCTCCCAAAGCCTCTCAAAATTGATGTCAAGTATAAAAAACTTCTTATAAAAACAATTGTTTGGCTATGAATTAAGTATATATACACTAATTCATAGTCAAGCAAATGAATTAGTGGAATAATTCTATTCTTCCATTAATTTTTTATGTGAAAAAGGAATGTTGCACTTCTAATAACAAGAGCTATTAGGTGGCAAATGTCCTTGGACTTTGACAATATGATTTGTACGAATATCAAGGATTTAAAAATTGAGAACTATAAGCACATTCAAAATCGAAGTCATAAAGAAACTAAACTATCATGAAAGTACACAAATCTCTTAAGACTAGCAAAAACAAACATCTCCAATCTGCATTTTCTAAATGCTTTATAACACTCTAAAATCATTTATAGTAGTAAGGAATTTACTTTATAAAATAGCCATGGGTATTGTTTCATCTATAACGCGAAGGAAATTGCCAATGACTTTTCAAAGACATTCCATGTATTCATAATAGAAAAATTACATTCGTTACATGACAAGTCATATTAGTACCCGCAAAATTCTATCGACAACAAGACCTACAAACCAACCACACCAACCACTATAATTGTCCGAAAGTCATCATCATTCTGCATCATGACGTCTTAAAACTTATTCATCCTTTCGAAAACAAAATCATGTTGGAATATCAATCAATACTAAGAGGGGGGTGAATCAGTATTAATCAATTTATTTAATTTTTTATCACTTAAAACAAAATCAACAATAAAACATAACACACAATATTATCGTGAAATCCCAATTGGGAAAACCACCAACTCTTTCTATACTGCAAAATTATATTTACAAATAGGTTTTGCCTACTACTACATACAAGGATGCTACAACACCCTATTTACCAGCAAATACTGGAAGGAGGCTACGAAACCCTAGTTTATCAGCGACTATTGAAAGGGTGCTACAACACCCTATTCACCAGCTACCACTAGAAGGAGGCTACGACCCCCTTGCGGGCCAATTGCCTGCCCTAGCACCTCCCAACTGCCCTTATATGATAATTTGATCTCTGATTTCTATACACCAATTGATCTCCCAATTGAATGTACAAAGGCACTTATTTGAAAGTCTAAAGTGTTGTTTAAATACCCTCAAATGTATCTCTTCATCTGGCAGTCACATATCTTCATCATGACTCTTCACTAATTCAAAATTACTTCTTCATTTGTCACTTTTTAACTTTGTTTAATTTATCAGTCATGACCTTCCGTAGTTTCATTTCCGCAACGTCCTTCCCGCAATAATCTCTCTGCAATAGACCTTTCTGCAATCACCTTTCTGAACCGACCTTTCCACAGTCGGAAACTCCTTCCCTCCGCAATTGCAGATTGTGGGTATGTATTTTGACTTCTCTCTAAAATTGCTTCCATAATTCATCTTCCACAAGACTTCTTCCACAATATACGGATTGCAAATTGCGGCTTCCTTCCGCATTGCAAATTGTGAATTGCGGGTCTGCATTTCATCTTTTCTCGAAATTGCTTCCGCAATTTGCGGATTGTGGATTCCTTCTGCATTACGGATTGCGGATGTGCATCCCAACTTTTTCGAAATGGGCTTCCGCAAATCTTTTTTGCAATCCTATGAACCGTTGATTGCTTTGCAGAATCCTCCTTGTCCGTTGATTAGTTATCAAACACTGAACTTCACTTGGGCACTTCGAAATGTTATCTTCCACGCACCTTTACTTTGCAGATCCTTTTCCCGTCGTCGATCTATTCTCTTGATACAATCTGAGGCGTACAACCTCTGCTAAATAAGATGACCACGACTCCACGACTCTACGTTGATTGATCTCCACGATTCTGTGTTAGGTTCAATCAAACTTGATTGGACCTTGCCAGACTTGATCCCCTCGCTAGATCCCCTCATGTGTCTTTCCAACCTCATCACATATCCCATCGCTTGCTCTACCATCATGTCATCTCTTCCTTTGTTATTAATGAACTCTTTTTACATCAATGACAACCTCATTCAACAATTAAATTCAACTAAACTATTTCCTGAACAATGTGTTTTCAGTAGGTGCAAAGAGGTTGCTGAGAACAAGAAAATGACAATCATTTGGAATTCATGTTAGTTGAGGTAAGCTTTAAAATTATTCCATTCTCCAACTTTACTAATATGTATTATAATTTAAATGATCCATCAACTATTCAACAAATTTGTACAATCTTTAAAGGATTTCTCATCTATTTTTATAATCTTTGCAGGTTTGTAGATGGTCCTTTACTCGAATTAAATACGAAGCAATTTTTGTTTTGTTTAAAGAAAGCCTCAGAAGAAGTTTTGGTTTGTCTTGCCACGACAATACAAGCTGTAAATTTGACTTGAATTAACACTTTACAAGTTTTATTCTGTGCCAAGCTTGACAAAAGAGCTTGTACTAGGGAGCCGAGTCGTATGGTGTAATGTATAAGTTTCAACAGTTACAAATGCTAAAATTAAAACAATAGATTAAGCCTTTAAAGTGTGGAGGTGAATTTATTGCCTTTGGTTTTACTTTCATTTATTTGGATGTGAGGAAAACTTCCTCATTCATCCGGGCAATACAAATAGAGTATTTCTTAACTGAACTATACCCATTTATATTGTTTTTCTATGAACCTCAACCCTACATCCTCTCTACCTAGAACTAGTGCCTATTTATTTCCATTGCCTCTATTGATGTTTTAATGTACGATACTCACATCTCTAGCTAATTGACACAGACTAAGAAGGCACTCTCTGATTCTCACTCTGGGCTTAATTAATTCCTACACTTATTAGAGTTTTGGTCCCTACACTTTAACATATCATATTTCCATATATATGTTCAACTAGGACTTGTATATCTACCTTTTTAAATACTATACTAGCTTTAAAGTACTATAGCATTAGCGATTAACTGGGTACCATGCAACAACGACTCTCTCTCTTGGTCGAATTCAACTCACGTATGATATTTCCATATATATGTTCAACTTGGACTTGTATATCTACCTTTTTAAATACTATACTAGCTTTAAAGTACTATAGCATTAGCGATTAACTGGATACCATGCAACAATGACTCTCTTTCTTGGTTGAATTCAACTCATGTATGATATTTCCATATATATGTTCAACTTGGACTTGTACATCTACCTTTTTAAATACTATACTAGCTTTAAAGTACTATCGCGTTAGTGATTAACTAGGTACCATGCAACAACGACTCTCTCTCTCTTGGTCGAATTCAGCTCACCTAGGCTACAATCCAAAAGTGGTTAGTGTAAGTTCATTCTACCAAAAAACACCAATTAATTACATTAGAAGAAACTATATCCTTTCATATTATAATACTAGCGATCTATCTATACGTTTTACTTTTCCACTTTAAATTGTATCTGAATATGCAAAACCTTCCTTTTCCTTGCAGTTTTATAGCAAGAAATAAGACCATACAACAACAATCCTTTGACAACATTTTGGTGTATACTTTGAGTACAAATAACATCAGTAGAGTGTGCCAAACAATAGTATAAAAACTCTGAGCAATAAAACCAACATTTGAACCATCCTTGTATAAGTGGTTATTAAGGAATGATGTGTTGCAATAGACTTCAGCAACATTTATTTGTCATATTACAACGGTTTTTTAAACAACTCAAGAAACAAAGGCAAAGAGTGGTAAAACCCTCCTTTCCCTTGGGCAGATTTGAACATATGTTTAGGATTGTATTCCCTCAATTCCCTTAAGTTATAAAAACCATAGTTGAAAGGCATGCCTGCTTCTTTTCTTGGCCGAACAAGGTAATAGTTACAAAAACCGAGTATAATCTCTTCTTTCCTTGCCTTCTACTTACCAATATTCAATGGTCGTTCTCCATATATGGTAATGCTCTTGCCTATTAGCAGTAAAGAATATTTTGTTTTTAAATATGCAAGTAAAGAGGGAGTATATGGAGCCTTGAACTAGTAAATTAACTTCTCTTTCAACATAAACCATTAATTTATTTATAATTCATTCCTAAGGAACAAACATAACAAAAATAATGATTTTCTCTCAACTTTCAGTTCGCTTACTTATTGAGGCATGGAATTTATTCGCAGATTAGGTCCCATATAATTGTTGGAGGGCAGTTGGTGCACCACACGCACATACCTCGAATTGAACATGACTTTAATTTGAGCTCAAAGAAGTATCAGAATTTTGTTAAACACTATCAACCTGATCAATCAGTTAGGAAATTGAGATCTGTTGGCGACTTCATTGATTGAAGTGTAACGCTTTTAAGTTCCAACCTTTGGATTTTATCGATGCTTAGTTTATCGTATTAATTCTCTTTAACTCCAACAATTTATTGTGATCGTTGATAGAGAGGAAAAATACAAATTGAGAATTGTTCCACATGAATTCATGCAGAGGCCAGATGAGTGCATCTTTTGCCATGTTAATAAGTTGTTCCAGTTTTAATTGTTGGAGAAAACTCTATTGGCAACAACAATTATGAACAACTTGCACAATTAAACTCTCAAATTGAAACTAAACATATAACAATTCAAACCAGCAATAAAACCACTGTGAAATATTTGAAAGAGAATTTATTTTTGTTTTAAGATCATTAAAGGGATTGTATAAATTATATCTGTGTACCGGAAATTAACGACTAAAATTAAGATTTCCAAGGTCCCTGAAATCGTTTGAGTTTATAAGATTGCATTGAGGATTAAGGCTCTTTGAGATCCATCATCGCGCTTCACATGGAGCAGGCCCATGTTGTACTCATGGTAGCCATTTTTCAGGCAATGCGAAGATGGCAACAAGAACAAAGAATCTGGCAGTTGTTTCGGTGTTTCAAGAATCTGAGCAACAAGTAAGACTGCAACATCTTCAACTGTGTTGAATACAATGCATTTGCATGTCTCACTGTTGACATCTTTAACTGTGCTGAATACAATTCATTTGCATGTCTCACTGTTGTATGGCTTCTTGACTGCAGGGGATTTTACAAGAAAGCATTGCAGTACTATGGAGTGCATATTATAGGCATTGGAGAAATTGGACATATACGTCATGAACTACTTGATGGAAAGATTGAATGTGTGGTTTGACAACATGGCCATGGAAGCTTAAGAATAATCCACAGATGTTGTCAATCCAAATCCACCATTTACGTCCTCAAGTTTAGGACCTTTTATCGTGGTTAGAACATCCTGGCACCCATTTCTAGATATAGTCTTCCTCGTAACAAACTTGTAACAAAAACTACAAAATTGTCAATGCATGCAATTCCTATAGTGCGAAAACAAAATTGTCAATGCATGCAATTCCTATAGTGCGAAAATTAGTAGAACCAGTTACCAATTGAGCTAAAGCAATAGTAGATGCGTTGTTCATTTAATTATTCACATGTGTTCATTAATGATAACAGACATAGAAAACTTAATGGACTCAAAGACTAGAAAATACAATCCATAAAGCAATTAATTGCAATTAATTACAACGACAAAAACCTTATATCAACTAACCGCCGAAAAATTGATAACAACCGAAAAATTGATAACAAATTTATAGAATAACATCATCTCTATCAACCAATAAAAACATCAATAATTATTTTATAAAAAATTCAAAATATATAAATAAAATTTTAACTATAACAATAACATTATAACACTGGACAATGAAAAAATTATTTTCAATAAAATTAATACACCTCACCCATTACTATATGTTCTTGGACATAATAAATGTCAGCTTCTAATAAAGATTAGAGATGTCCAGTACGACTAAAAGGGAATGAATTAGTGTATATTCACATAATGAGTTGAATCAGAGACATACACTCACATAATGAATTAGTGTAATGAGGTGTATATACACATAAATACTCCATAATGAATGAGTGTAATGAGGTGTATATACACACATAAATACTCCAGGTTTTAGGGGTTTGAGGAGGTCGTGTTACACCAACAAATATCTAAGTTTCAGGGCTTCATATCGCTCGTCCGAAATGGCGGCCATGGCCAAGAGGAAGGCAATGCTTTGCATCTCATTTGCCCATCCCGTTTCTCAACTCTCCTTCCACACTGTGAATGCTACCGCAGACACGCGCATTAAAACACTCTGTCATACCAACAGCCTTCAGGAGGCAGTGGAGGTATTCAACCATCTGCTTTCGGCTAAATCTAAAACCATCCCTGCTCTCATCACCTGCAATCTTTTGTTAAGTAGCCTAGTTCGACGACATCGACCTGAATTAGCATTGTCTGTTTACAGGCTTATCATTGAAGCAGACATTCTTCCAAATCTGATAACTTTGAGCATTATCATCAATTGTCACTGTCAAACAGGTAGACTGGATTATGCGTTCAGAGTTTTTGATGGAATGGAAGCACATGGGTATCTTCCAAATGTCATAATCTTCAATACCCTCATAAAAGGGCTTTGCAGGAAGGGCAGAATGGAGGACGCTTTTAACCTTTTCAAGCAAATGGCGAGCAAACGACAAGTTCCTGATCTTTTTACGTATAACACGATAATAGATGGGCTCTGCAAGAGAGGCAAAACCCACGAGGCGTTCGGGTTGTTAGCTGTTATACTGCAAAAAGGACACCAGCCCGACACAACCACATTTACCACGCTCATGGATCGACTATGCAAAGAAGGTAACCTCCAAGAGGCGAATAAACTACTGTATCAGATGTTAAAAGAAGGGTATAACCCCGATGTTATTTCGTACAATGTACTTATTGATGGTTTATGTAAGGGAGGCAAGTTGGACGAGGCGAGGGAGCTCTTCTACGAAATGTCCAACATAAACATAAGCCCTAATGTTGTCACCTACAATGCGCTTATTGATGGTTTATGTAAGGAAGGCAAGTTGGACCAGGCGAGGGAGCTCTTCTATAAAATGTCCAACAGAAACATAAACCCTAATGTTGTCACCTACAATGTGCTTATTAAACCCTAATGTTGTCACCTACAATGTGCTTATTGATGGTTTATGTAAGGAAGGCAAGTTAGACGAGGCGAGGAAGCTCTTCTGTGAAACGTCCATCAGAAACATATCCCCTGATGTTGTCACGTATAGTGCCCTTATCGATGGTTTATGTAAGGAAGGCAAGTTACACGAAGCAAGGAAGCTCTTCTGTGAAATGTCCAACAGAAACATAAACCCTAATGTTGTCACCTACAAACAATGTGCTTATTGATGGTTTATGTAAGGAAATGTAGTTAGACGAGGCGAGGAAGCTCTTCTATGAAATATCCAACAGAAATATATGCCCTAATGTTGTCACCTACAGTGCGGTTATTGATGGTTTATGTAAAAATGGCAAGTTGCACGAGGCTAGTAAGCTCTTCAATGAAATGTCCAAAAGAAATATATCCCCTAATATTATCACATACAGTACACTTATCGACGGTTTATGTAAGGAAGGGCAATGGCAGGAGGCCACCAAAGTGCTTCATGAGATGGTAGATAAGGGGTGCAATCCGAATGTTATCACATACAATGCTGTTATGGATGGTCTTTGCAAAGCAGGCTAGCTTCAGGAAGCTCTTGCGTTGTTAGATGTTATGGTGCAAATAGACAATCCTCCCGATCAGTTCACATACAATACACTTATAAGTAGGTTTTGCAATTTGGGTAATCTGGAGAAGGCAGGTGAACTTCTTCAAGATATGCCAGAAAAAGGTTGCAGACCTGACCTAGTTATAATACATTAATACACGGGCTTTGCAAGCATGATAGGATAGAAAAAGCTCAATGGATCTTCTCTAAGATGCAAGAGCAGGGTCAAAGCCCTGATGTTGTGACATACATCATATTGATGAAAGGACTCTGCAAAGCGGGTAATCTGAAGGAGGCAATAAAATTACTTGAACAAATGAAAGATAGAGATCATGTCCCTGACACGATTGCATATGCCACCATCATGAATGCATTATGCAATGAAGGCACACCCGAAAAGGCCAATAGAATATTGGATGAGATCTTTAAAAAGGTTTGATACTGTGACATATTCAGCTGCAAATAATAGACTCTGTAATGATATTGCTGAAGTGCACCTGCCAAGATTTAGTAGTAGGGAGCGAAATGCAATTGATGAGCTGCCGGGGTGACTTTGATAATAATGCACTGGGCAATCTATCTGAAACAGGTTTGGTGGCTGAGTTGATAAAGTGATACAAGTGGAATTTTGATAGGAATGCACCAGGTGTTTCATATGAAAACACATTTGGTTTAGTGTTCAGTGGGCTACACATCTTTACCTAGCAGTTAGTATGTACTTCCAACAGATGTAGTGCCCCAAGTAAATTACAATGACAATGCTCATATATATATATATATAACTCTGGCGATAAGGAACTAAGTTGAATGAAGTAAAGATATTTGCACGTTTTTGTACTTCTATGACAGGATTTGTTCCTGGTTGAGATTTGTTTGCAGCTTGCTTTTGCATGCCTTCTTTTTCTTATGTTTTTGACTTTTCCACACTTCGGATCTATGTTACATTTCCAGACTCTACATATATAGTATACTATGAGATGCGTTATGGGCCTTGGCATATATTAGTTACAGTGCAT
Source organism: Pseudotsuga menziesii (assembly GCA_001517045.1). Lineage (NCBI taxonomy): Eukaryota > Viridiplantae > Streptophyta > Pinopsida > Pinales > Pinaceae > Pseudotsuga > Pseudotsuga menziesii. Next base: position 649,782 of record LPNX010258116.1, read on the forward strand.
TTATTATTATTTTCAAACATCTTCACATATTTGGTTATATGGTCATTAATATCGAAATTTTAACAGCTAAAATAACTACCATATTCATCTGTCTTCTTTGATCTTGTAGCAATCACTTGATTTACAAGCTGTCATGAGTATGTGTCTTAATTGAAGAGGATTTCGTTTGTATACTATTGAATTTTTTTCAGTCAATGTTTTTATATTTGTAGCAAGGGCGGGTAGGTTCAATTTCATCTCCGGCTGGTTAGCAACAAGCAATAGGACAATGTTTAGCATCCGGATCCACACCTCTAACCGATACAACGGCTGCTGGATTTCAGGGGTCCTTTTCTCCTTTTCCACCTTTGCAATGACCATCAGACAAAACGCAGAGGGAAAGTATGTTCCTTAAAGGCCTGGTTAACCAAAATGTTAGTTATGCATAAAGATACAAATTTGTCATACCATTATTTGAAGGAGAGGGGATCATTCCCAGGGCCACACCAAGTTGTGTCCTCGATCCTCTTGGTTTACCCTTATGATCTGCAAGGTTTTGCTTGTTTCTTCCATCCCGTTCTTTATTTTTTCTTTTTAGAAGTGGCAAATTAAAAAGTACTTCTGTTTTGAGATATAAAATGCAGAGTGCATTTTTTTGTCTGCATACAATCGCTTTCTTTTGAATGTTTTACATCCCTGTCACATTCATCGTCAGACCAAACCATGAAAATAAGTTATAACATTTCACTTTAAATATGCACTTCACAATGATGCATATTTCCTTTGATAAGCAAGCATAACTTACTATCAGAAGGAAGACATGATTTCTGTAGGCATTTTAATTAGAGTCAGTAGATCACTTCGCCAATTGATATTCCATTTGGTCATCATCAGATAGGATCTGCATTGGTTCCTCTTTCTTCAACTTCTTTATCTTCAGACTTGGCAGTTGAATCTGGTGGAGGAAAGTCTATGAAACACTCTTCTACATAAGAAGATCGTCAGCAACCTTTGGGTGTTGAAAATGTAGGAATAGATTCAAAGTTGACAGAGCCCACCGGTTTAAGTGTGAATGAGCTGTCTTATCCTGCCAACTGGGTGCACAAGCCGAGCTAGCTTTGTCTGTTCAGACCCAAGTGATCCTCTGACTAAGCAGCAGATATTTTCTTCCTGAGACTTGTGGGCAGAACTGTCTTGGATTTGATGAACATTACGAAGCTCTTTATAATTGTCAAAGTCCCCAATTTGTGTAGACAATAAGGCTGGATGAATTTCATTGTAACTAAAAATCTCATCAGCCTTTATTTCCTGCTGTGTAAAGCAGATGCTCTTTTCATCACTGAGAAGGAGGAGCAAGAAAAGGCAACCAAAGGCACGAGTAAGAAAAGAAAAATGAGAATTATGACTCAATTCTATCACTGAGAAGGAGGAATCCTTCGATAGGGATAATTGAGAGAAGGTTTTAATCAAGATCATGCAGCTCCAAGCAAATTGGACCCCATAGAAGGTCAAAGATGTTGGGAAACCAAATTGAATGTGAGGAGAAATCAAACTCTATCAACATGGAGAGGTGAGAGAATGGTGGCCCGAGCAAATCGCAAACATTTAAATGTAATGACTACTTGATGATGCTTAGAACCCTAAAAGAGATTTGAGTTTTTTCCACTAAATTGCCGTCATGAGGCATCCTTAAGAGCATGAGTATGGCTTGCAGGAGAAAAAGGAGGAAACACAAATAAAAGTGTTGTCAAAAGTCAAAATAGCCAAATGATATTATGATCTTCATGTCTTTAAAGGACATAATAAAGTGAAATAGATATCATTTTATAAGAAAAATGGTTGTGGGACCACTAACAATCATCCCATACCTTAAGGCAAAAAAAAGTCGCTCATATTTGTATCTCACAATGAGTAAGAGAAAAGGTGATTCTATTTTGTATAAACACACAACTCATTAATGGTAATGTAGAGGGATCTACAATATAAAGGGTAATCAATAATACTGTCTATAGATAAGAAGTTCAATATAAAGGGTAATCAATAATAGTGTCTATAGATAAGAAGTTTGAAAGTTAAGGAGAATGATTAGTGTACAAAATCAAAATTAATAGAATATGGACATAATTACATAGATAAGGGGTAAAAAAGAATATATATAGCCTATGACACAAGTTTGGGTTAGATTTAAGGAACACAAAATGCAAATGCTGATAAGTTTGACACCTCGGTAAATGGAGGAAATAAGAGCAAATGGACTATGTTTTAATTGTGACATCAAGTACAGGAGGGACATAAGTGTAGTGAGAAGAAACTATTCTACATAGATTTTGAAGAGGAAGAAGATCCAAGGCTGAAATAGTTTCAACAGGTAGACTAGAATATATGACTCCAACCATATATTGCCATGCATTAGCCATCATTAGCACTCCTCAAACTCTTAAGATGGAAGGATATATCAAAAATAAAAAAAGGTAATGGTATTGATTGATTTGGTAGTACCCATAACTTCATTAAATCTAAAATATCCAAACTTATCAATTGCTTATATCCAACACCAAAATTTCAAGTAATGAATGCAGATGGAGATACCATAAATTGTTCATAGAAGCATAATATTAAGCTTACTATGGGTCATGTTGATGTTGTACTAAGGGTCTAGTGGCTACACTCATTGGGAACAATGTATTAGGTACCTGTTGATGACATTTTCTATCATCAATGGTATTGGTCAGCAAAGTGTTGCCATGTTTCCCCTCCAATCTGAAATGATATAACTTAGCTTCATATTTTGTGTGCCTATCATTTGCACGTAAGCATGCAAACCTAGCCTATGCCTCTAGCAGTTGAATATTAGCATTAGCATGAATTCTTTAAAATTTTGCAGACTATCAAATAACAATAGACTAGTGCTGTAGAAACATCAACGACATCAAAACAGTGAACACAAGAGTTTTTCACTAGGGAAACCTTTAAAGGACAAAAACCCCAAAAGCATTAGTAATTCATCTCTGAAAATGAGATGACCGAGTTTTCAAAATTCCCAAACCCTAACAAGTTTGATCCACATATAAAAATTCACAAACGATGAATTTACATGAAATTCAAATTAGGGCTTCAAGCCCTAATTTCTTTCAGCTGCCCAAGAATCCAGATCTGTCTACCCGAGTCTCGATCTGCTGCCCGAGAACCTTGTTAGTCTACCCGTGATCTGTACTGACCTGCATGTGCCTTTTTCTACCTGCCTGAAGCCTTACCGGATCTGCTGCTTCCTTGCCTGAGCCTGCCCCGAAGTCCTGTACAAGTTGGCCGAGGATCAGTTGTCTGCTCGAAAGCATTCCCAGGCTGTCTACTACTTGCCTGAGGGTCTAAGGCTAGTCCAAAACCCTTTTCGGGCTATCTGCTTCCTGCTGGAGGGTCTGCCCGAGGCTCTACTGCCAACCCGAGCCCTGCTAGGGCTTGCTGTAGGTGCCTGAAGGCACTAGCAAGCAGCCCAAGCCTTGTTGGGGCCTGCTATATGTGCCCGTGGGCACTAACAGGCTGCCCAATCCTGTTATTGGTGCCCGTGAGTGATAGAAGGGCTACCAGAGGAGCAGAAGGGGCTTCCCGTGAATTTTGAGGGTTGCCCATGAAATATGAGAGCTGCCCGTAAAGATGAAGAGGGCTAGGGTGAAATCCTAGCACGTGAAGAAGGAGAAGATGTTCTTCTTGTTCTTCTTCGTGAGTGAAACCCTAGGTTAGGGTTTGCTGCAATAAGAATGGGCGCCCTAGCTAGAATCCTCCATGCTAGGGCATAACCATAAAAAGTCTTCTCTTCAAAAAAACACCAGTGAAAGTGTTCTTTGGAGCAACTATGGATGAGCAAGTGTATATGTTAAAATGAAATGGATTGATCTTCTTTTATATCCTTTGAGTCACCTATAAGTGGACCAAAACTTAAAAGAACAAAATAATATTCTTTTATTCTTTTAACTTTTTGACTTTTACCTTTAGTGGTACTAAAGGTCTTTTTGCAATTTCACCTTGACTCCATAGTGGTACCAAGGCTTCTTATGTATTTTAGACTTTTACTTTAGCCTTCTTCAAGTGCCCTGTGGTCAAAACAAGTGATCAAGGTGGTCCTTCATCCCCACTCAAAGTACATCATCATAAACAAAGAGAATTACTAATGCTTTTATCTCACACTCCATGTGCCACCAAGATCGGGTACTAAGGTGTCTTAACCAGGGGTAGCTAATCCTTGGAGAAGATCACAAAGCCCACAGATCGAGGGAGGAGTGACACACATGCCCATAGCCGGTCTAGGACTTATAGTGTTATCCTGGTAACAGACCAGGTGCCTCAGCCATAGGCTGCATAATTTGACCCAAGGTCAAATACTTGGCAACAGACCAAGCACCTCCATTCTCCTGGAGAATGGCCCTCAGCCTCGGGCTGAGTCCTTAGTCCTGGACTAGGTTAAATTCCTGGTAACTGACCAGGTTCCTCCATTCAAAGAATGGCCACTCAGCTCTAGGCTAAGTCTCCAGTGCTAGACTGGTTCCACATTTTGGTCTCGAACCATATGTCCCCATTCAGGATCTATTCTATATTAGAGATGTCCAGTACAACTAACAACGAATGAATTAGTGTATATACATTCACATAATGAGTTGAATCAGTGTAACACTCACATAATGAATTAGTGTGTATACATTCACATAATGAGGTGTATATACACACATAAATACTCTAGGTTTTAAAGGTTTGAGGAGGTCGTGTTACACCAACAAATATCTATTTGCAAGTTTTGAGGGCTTCACTCCGCTTGTCCGAAATGGCGGCCATTGCCAAGAGGAAGGCAATGCTTTCCATCTCATTTTCCCATTTTATTTCTCAACTCTCCTTCCACACTATGAATGCTACTGCAGACACGCGCATTAAAACACTCTATCATACCAACATGCTTCAAGAGGCAGTGGAGGTATTCAAGTATCTGCTTTTGGCTAAATTTAAACCCATCCCCACTCTCATCACCTACAATCTTTTGTTAAGTAGCCTAATTCGACGGCATCTACATGAATTAGCATTGTTTGTTTACAGGCTTATGATTGAAGCATACATTCTTCCTAATCCAAAAACTTTGAGCATTATCACCAATTGTCACTGTCAAACAGGTAGACTGGATTATGCGTTCAGAGTATTTGATGGAATGGAAGAACATGGGATCTTCTAGATGTCATAATCTTCAATACCCTCATCAAAGGGCTTTGCGGGAAGGGAAGAATGGAGGACGCTTTCAAAATTTTCAAGCAAATGACAAGCAAACGACAGGTTCTTGATATTTTTAAGTATAACACTATAATAGATGGGCTCTGCAAGACAAGCAAAACCCACGAGGCACTCGGGTTGTTAGCTGTTATACTGCAAAAGGGACTTCAGCTCGTCACAACCACATTTAACACGCTCATGGATTGACTATGCAAAGAAGGTAACCTCCAAGAGGCGAATAAACTACTATATCAGATGTTAAAAGAAGGTTATAACCCCGATGTTATTACATACAATGTACTTATTGATGGTTTATGTAAGGGAGGCAAGTTGGACGAAGCTACTAAGCTCTTATATGAAATGTCCAACAGAAACATACACCCTGATGTTGTCATCTATAGTGCGCTTATTGATGGTTTATGTAAGGAAGGAAAGTTGGACGAGGAGAGGGAGCTCTTCTATGAAATGTCCAACAGAAACATAAACCCTAATGCTGTCACCTACAATGCGCTTATTGATAGTTTATGTAAGGTAGGCAAGTTGGACGAGGTGAGGAAGCTCTTCTATGAAATGTCCATGGGAAATATATCCCCTAATGTTGTCACATACAATGTGCTTATTGATGCTTTATGTAAGCAAGGAAACCCTAATGTTGTCACCTACAATGTGCTTATTGATTGTTTATGTAAGGGAGGCAAGTTGGACAAGGTGAGGAAGCTCTTCTATGAAATGTCCATGGGAAATATATCCCCTAATGGTGTCACGTACAATGTGCTTATTGATGCTTTATGTAAGCAAGGAAAGTTGGACAATACAAGGACGCTCTTCGATGAAATGTCCAACAGAAACATATGCCCTGATGTTGTCACATACAATGTGCTTATTGATGGTTTATGTAAGGAGGCAAGTTGGACGAATCAAGGAAGCTCTTTTATGAAATGTCAAACATAAACATATGCCCTGATGTTGTCACATACAATGCACTTATTGATGGTTTATGTAAGGAAGGCAAGTTGGACAAAGCAAGGAAGCTTTTCTATGAAATGTTCATCAGAAACATATGCTCTGATGTTGTGACATACAATGTGCTTATCGATGGTTTATGTAAGGAAGGCAAGTTGGACGAGGCAAGGAAGCTCTTCTATGAAATGTCCAACAGAAACATATGGCCTAATGTTGTCACCTACACTATGCTTATTGATGGTTTATGTAAGGAAGGAAAGTTGGACGATGCAAGGAAGCTCTTCTATGAAATGTCCAACATAAACATATGCCCTAATGTTGTCACATACAATGTACTAATTGATGGTTTATGTAAGGAAGGAAAGTTGGACGAAGCAAGGAAGCTCTTCTATGAAATGTCCAACAGAAACATATGCCCTGATGTTGTCACATACAATGCGCTTATTGATGGTTTATGTAAGGAAAGCAAGTTGGACAAAGCAAGGAAGCCCTTCTATGAAATGTTCAACAGAAACATATGCCCTGATGTTGTCACATACAATGTGCTTATTGATGGTTTCGGTAAGGAAGGCAAGTTGGATGAGGTGAGGGAGCTCTTCTATGAAATGTCCAACAAAAACATATGGCCTAATGTTGTCACCTACAATTTGCTTATTGATGGTTTATGTAAGGAAGGAAAGTTGGACGAGGCAAGCAAGCTCTTCTATAAAATATCCATCAGAAACATAATCCCTGATGTTGTCACCTACACTGCGCTTATTGATGGTTTATGTAAAGAAGGAAAGTTGGATGAGGCGAGGAAGCTCTTCTACGAAATGTCCAACAGAAACATATGGCCTAATGTTGTCACCTACAATGTGCGTATTGATGGTTTTTGTAAGGAAGGAAAGTTGGACGAGGCAAGGAAGCTCTTCTATGAAATGCCCATCAGAAACATAATCCCTGATGTTGTCACCTACACTGCGCTTATTGATGGTTTATGTAAGGTAGGAAAGTTGGACGAGGCAAAGAAGCTCTTCTATGAAATATCCAAAAGAAACATATGCCCTAATAAACATATGCTCTAATGTTGTCACATACAATAAACTTATTGATGGTTTATGTAAGGAAGGGCAATGGCAGGAGGCCACCAAATATCTTCATGACATGCTAGATAAGGGGTGCAATCCAAATGCTATCACATACTTTGTTGTTATGGAAGGTCTTTGCAAACAAGGCAAACTTCAGGAAGCTCTCAGGTTGTTAGAGGTTATAGTCCAAATAGACATTCCGCCTGATCTATTCACATACAATACACTTATATAAGGGTATTAAAGTGTTTGTAATCTGGAGAAGGGAGGGGAACTTTTTCAAGAGATGACACAGAAAGGTTGCAAGCCTAGCCTAGTTAATTATAGTACATTAATACACGGGCTATGCAAGCATAACAGGATAAACAAAGCTCAACAGATCTTCTATGAGATGCAAGGCCGGGGTGGCCCTAATGTTGTCACATACATCACATTGATGAATAGATTCTGCAATGTGGGTAAACTGAATGAGGCAATAAAATAAATAGAATAGATGAAAGATAGAGTTCATGTCCCTGATATGTTTGCATATGTCACCATCATGGATGCACTATACAACAAAGGCACACCCCAAAAGACCAATAGAATATATCATGAGATCTTCAAAATGGTTTGACACTGTTGCTGTGACACATTCAACTGTAATTAACAACCTTTGTAATGATATGGCTGAAATGCATCTGGCAAGATTTAGTAATAGGGAGTAAATTGCAATTGATGAAGTGCAGGGGTGACTTTGGTAATAATGCACTAGGAAAGCTATCTGAAACAGGTTTGATGGCTGAGTTGATGAACTGATACAAGTGGAATTTCAATAAGAATGCACCATGTGTTTAATATGAAAAGACAGTTAGTCTAGTGTTTAGTGTGCTACATATATTTATTGAATGCACTAATTGTTCAATGTAAAATGGGTTTGGCCTAGCAGTTAGTATGTACTTGCAATGGATGTAGCGTCCCAAGTAAATTACAGTTACAATGCTCATATATATAACCTCTGGCAATAAGGAACTAAATTGAATAAAGGCTGAGATTTGTTTGCAACTTGCTTTGGCATGCCTTTTTTTTCTTATGGTTTTGACACTTGAGTCCATGTGAAGTAATTTGTTACACATGTTCCGTTTCCAGACTTCAGATCTATTAAGTAGTGCTTTATACCATAGAAGAAAGAATCGCCGAAAAATCGCGATTTTTTGTAAAAATTGGATAGTGCGAGGTTTGGAAAAAATTGGCTATGTTTGCTAAAAAATTGCGCCACGACAGGAAACCGCGGCTCGACGATTGATGACGATTTCCGGGTAGATAAAATTGATTTTTTGGTTTTATTTTTTTGTTTTCGAGTTGCTGGCTGCCGTGAGTGGTGACTGAGCTTGGTAGAGGACGTCGTTGAGCTTGCTAGAGGACACTGTAAGTAGCCTTCGTGACCGGCAGCTAGAGGGAGCCGTGACTGTCAAAGGTCGTGGCTGTTGCAACTTGCAATTGTCGTGAGTCTGTGAGGCCCGAGGGAGTAGTGAGGGTTTGCTATGCAGTTGTAATGTGGTGAGTAGTGAGGGTTTCGGTTTGCAACTATCATCTACTAAGCAAGGAATTCGTGGGGCTATGGTGAACCATATACAACATTGTGGCATACCGCATCATCTCCTTGTTCATTGGGGTTAACACAACTCAAAATTCGTTTTCCAACACTTCCAAGCATGTAGACTGTCTAGACAATTTCTATTTAAATTAAATCTGAGTATTGTATAATGCATTAGTTTAGCTACTATGGGATAATCAATGATCATAATATATGTGTGTTCACGTTGACAGTTGACTATTGAATATTATTATTAATATCTCCTTGTCTGAAAAACTCAATCATACACTAAAACAAATTGAAATAATTCGATAATAGTGTTCGAAGAATTGGTTAGTGAGCTGGCAGCTATAGCAGACTAGTCACTAACCTAGCACACAAAGTATTTGTCAAAAATTAAAATATCTCTACCAACTTCAATTTACATTCTTAAAATTTTTAATTTACAGACAACAGATTTTACATTCTTAAAAATTTTAATTTTTACAATTTTAACAATCAATTTATTATTTTAGTGTAGATGATTTTATCATTTAAGGAAAGCCTAGAGCTACTAGCCTTGTGCTTTGGTTTGTTCTTTGGGTTTAATGTTTTTTTTTGTTTTTTTGCAGTCACAGGTTTGAGTTTTGCGGCTATACATTTCCATTGCAAAAATGCCAAAGGCTTTGGACCCTTTTTGGCAATATGCTGACCTTGAAGATGGAACAAACTGACAACGATTGAATTGCAAATTATGTGGACAACATATGACAGGAGGCATTAGCAGGTTGAAGTACCATTTGGAAAAACTCCTTGGCCATGACATGGGGCTTTGTAGTGCAGCTACCCTCGAGATTATGAGAATGGCCCATGATGCAATTCACTCAAAGGATAGAAAAAGGGAAGAGTTAGCTGCAAATAGAGCTGAACTTGCTGCAGGTGGAGTGGCTAGGACTTCAGGGACATATGATTATGATCATCCAGATCCCACTGAGGGTAGTGTTGGGGGCTCCATGGCCATGGGTTCAAGTTCCGTCACGGCTGCTGCCTCATCTTTCTTTGTTCCAAGGAATAGCATCAAGTCCATGGTTAAAAAAAGGGAGAAGGAAGAAGCAGATAGAGTTATGGGGAGGATGCTTTTCTGGAGTGACTTGCCTCTTACAATAACAAGAAACAATCATTTTTTTCAGCCTATGTGTGATGCCATTGCTATTGTTGGCCCAGGGTACAAGTGCCCTACATATGAGGAGATTCGAGGCCCAATTCTTGAGGAAGAGAAGAAAGACATCAACACTAGATTGGAGGAATTCAAACAGTCATGGGAGATTTCTGGATGCACATTGATGTCTGATGGTTGGTCAGATGCGAAGGGTAG